>CAUDNR010000402.1:38284-64162 GCA_958430865.1 Entrophospora sp. SA101
CTCGACCATCATATCTAAATTTGGCAGTAAGGAAAATAGTTTTTTAACCAAAATCACGTGTAACCCTTTTTTAAAAATTTTTTTTGCATTTTTGAATTTTTTTGAGCGCGTGGCGCAGCAATAGGAGGTCTAGACCAAGCCAACCATATCTCATTTTTTTTACTAAATAAAAAGTGACTGATTTTTTCACCAGTTATAATCCTTATAATATAAATATATATTATGCAATAATCTCAATTTTTGTCAGAGGGCATTTAAGCTACCTTTTGCTAGAGAACCACCCATATATACTGATATATTAATATGTTGTGGTCACATGGGTTCTAAGCGATGATGAATTCTCTTTTACATTATTAATAAAAATTATCAATTAAATCATACAAATAATCTGTAATCGTAGCTCATCACTAGGATTTATATCCGCAGATAGTGTGCACATTACTGTATCGTATATTTCTTTTATTTCTTGACAATTGAAATTCTTTGTTAGTTTTACCAACCATAGAATGTGAAATCAGTAAACTCAAATCGCAATGTAACTTATACTCCTAGGACCCGTCCAATCGATGACAGCACGGAATAAGAAAGGAAACAAATTAATCATTGTCAAATCTGTTGGTAAACTTCAAAATTAAAGCCAATATCGTGAGTACTAATTAAAGTTGTTTTACAGAGATCAGAATTAATCCGTTTGTTATATGTTTCAAACTCAGATGATAGCATCGTTTAACGCTTTTTTATGCTTTGTAGGCGACACACCTTGATATTAATTAAAAGTCGACTTGTTTGCTCATGCTTGATATTGATATTTACCGCGATGCGATTTTTGTTTAAATATTACGCGCGTAACACTGATAGAAATGGTAAGGTGTGGAGTAAAATTGGTTCCTTTAACTAACGTTTTCTAAATATTTATACTTATCAAATTTTTGAAGCATCTTCTTAAGAGGAAAGTGTCGACTTTAAATCCCTCTTAAAGGCATTATTATATTGAATGTTTTCTCCAAATATGTTTACTTCTAATTTAATGAATATATTTGCAATGATATGTGCAGATTAGAGATGTTAATTTAATTCTAAAAAATACAACAATTATTAATCAATTTTTTGTTTCGTTTCAAAAAAAAGAACATGATCAATAAATAGACTCGAACTAAATCTGTTTCGTAACAAAGTGATTTGTTGTCCTTAATTGTGGTCAAGAAATGGATAAAACATTTCCTTGGAGACCTTGTTTAATTTTTATAGAATTTGTTTATTATAATTAACAATGTACTGCATGAACATGTTTGCTGGAACGCGGAAATACGTTAACTGTTGCCAGTCGCATTGGTTAAATTGATTCACAAAAGAGTGTTGCATAAATTGGAAATTAAAAAAAATGTATAGGATTCTTGGAGTTCAGTCCGAATTAATAAAAGAATGTAGTGGGAATAAAGCTCATCACGAGCTGGCTTGCGAGCCAAAAAACTTATTCAGCTTGCGAACCTACTAAGTTATTTGGCTTGCAAGCTGGCTCATGCGGTACCTTAAGTGGAATAGCAGAGAAGAAATAGTAGTGTTGTCACCATATTATATTCATTGTATAAACTATTTAATAATCTTAAATTTGTTTGTTATAAGCATTATCTGTTGATATGGACAAAAAAAAAAAAAGATTTTTTACCAAGTCCAAGATTTTAGTCTTTTGAGTAACGCATGTTCTATTTGTTTAATATATAAAAAACTGTATTATTGATGAAGCAGCAAATATATAATTAATTATCAATGCGAATTAATTGTCAACGTTGACATGTATTATTTTGTGATACACATTTGTGGCTAAAAAGACTAAAAAGAAAAAAAATTTTTTTGACAAATTATAATAAAAAACACAAAAATGGAGAACATTTTAGATAAAAATGATGAATATTCAAAAAAAAGATGTATGTTTTATGAGGAATGTCCAACTTGTAATAGATATAATACTAATCAGGCATGGTGTCAATCATGTGATCCAAAGCTATTAACTGAAGGATGGACTAGTGGTAATGAAACATTAGATGAGTTGATTAAAAGTACACAACTCAAAACAATTGGATGTGATAATAAATATTATCTTTTATGGATTTCTTATAATGATTTAACAAATATTGAAAAGATAGGTGAAGGTGGCTTTGCAACTATATATGAAGCTACTTGGTTAAATGATGATAAAAGTACAAATGATGATAATGAAAGAACCAGTAAATGTATGCCCGTGACATTAAAAAAACTACATAATTCACAGAATATTTCTAATGAACTTCTTAATGAGGTATTTTGTTTTGTTTTTTTATTTATTTTTGGATTTTTTAAATATTATTGTTGTAATAAATATTTTATTGTTCAAAAATTATATGAAGCTTAAAGATGATACAATTCGTATTTATGGATTAACACAAGATCCAATTACAAAAGAATATATCTTTGTAATATATTTCATGGAAGAGGAAAGGGATAGAAAATATGGGGTATGTCCAACTTGCAATAGATATAATACTAATAGTTCATGGTGTAAATCATGTGATCCAAAATTATTAACTGAAGGATGGACTAGTGGCAATGAAACATTAGATGAATTGATTAAAAGTATACAACTTAAAGCAATTGGGTATGATAATAAATATTATCTTTCATGGATTTCTTATAATGATTTAACAAATATTGAAAAGGTGGGTGAAGGTGGTTTTGCAACTATATACAAAGCTACTTGGGTAAATGGTAAGAAGTACACAGATGATAGAAAAAGGTATAGTAAAGATAGGACTGTAGCATTAAAAAAACTACATAATTCACAGAATATTTCTAATGAATTTCTTAATGAGGCAAATTATTTTATTTTTCTATTTATTTTCAAATTTTTTGATTATTATTATTGTAATTAAATATTTTATTTTGTAATTTTAGTTCAAAAATTATACAGAGTTCCTTGATAAAACAGATATAATTCATATTTATGGATTAACACAAGATCCAATAACAAAAGAATATATATTTGTAATGAAATATATAAAAGATGGAAATCTTCAAAATTATTTAACAAAATATTTTAAAAATTTAAAATGGGAACATAAAATTAAGATTCTTGGGCAAATTATCACTGGGTTAAAAGATATTCATGAAAAAGGAATTATTCATCATGATCTTCATAGTGGTAATATTCTTCAGTCTAAAAAATTTGTTGAGTCATATATTACAGATTTAGGATTATCATGCCCAGCTAGTCAAGCATTATCATCAAACAAAAATGATATATTTGGAGTACTACCATATGTTGCACCAGAAATTTTAAAGGAGAAACCATATACAACAGCATCAGATATATACAGTTTTGGAGTTCTGATGTCTGTAGTATCAACTGGACAACAACCTTTTAATAATTTTGCACATCATGTAGAACTTGCAACAAAAATATGTGGAGGTGCAAGACCAAGATTCTCAAACAACACACCAAAATTCTACATTGAACTAGCATTCAGATGCATGGATGCTGATCCAGATAAACGTCCAACTGCTAAAGAAATTCTTGAGATTATTTATGATTGGAGTTCATTTATTTCAGGTTGGGGATATTCAGAAAAACAAAAAGAATGTAAGGATGAAAAATCAATTAGAAAAATGTTTTATAAAATGGATGAAATAAAATTTGATCCTTCAACAATTACTGCAACAATTCATCCAAATGCAGTTTATACTAGCAGATTATTAAATTTTACAAACCTTCCACAACCTGTGAATTCCAATAAAGTAACAATTATTGGCACTAATAATGGTAATTATTAATATTCAATCATTGACTATTTTCATTTTTATTAAATTAACAATATTTAATAAATATCTGCTCTTGTGATAAATATTTTGTAGATTCTAAACAAGTTGATTTAGCTATACCAGATGACTTACCTGAATAAGTTAAATCCTATCACTTGTTATGTATTAAATTATTTATTTATTTTATTTATCTGGCTACTACAATTTAAATGTCTTTGAGTAATGATATTATATAATAACCTCTAGATTTTTTTTTCATTTTGAAATTCGGATGTCAAATATGCACACTAAAATAATTGATTTTGACAAAAAAATAAATGTAACCATAAATTTACATAATTGCAGTATTGTTTGTTTCTTATCTTTTCAAATCAATGGTTTCATTTTTTTATAGCATTAACAATTGAAGTGATGCACTTATCAATATATCATATAATATATAATATATAAATAATTTATTTAATACATGTACCTGAATAATTTAAATATAATAAAAATTATACCTAAATTATCAAATAAAAAGCCCACATCTAATCATTTCAACTTGTTGAACCACTATTACAGTCAACTTGAGAAGCGTTTCCCCATCCTCCAGATTTAGTTGTCCCAAATGACTCTCTGAGTACATTAAAAAAATACCACCTTCAATAGATAGGTAGGTCCTGCTTGTGTTGTTACTAGCCACATTGATGCTTGAGAAAAGAAGAAATTTTCAAAATTAGAACCAGATACTGGTCACCAAAAATGCAAACTGAGAAACATCTATCAAAAACCACAACCTTGCCTTCGAATTTCCTTTTTAAAAAAGAAATAAGTGTGTAAAGGCTTCCTCAGATCTTCTACCCCTTGACGATGGCAAAAGACAAATGGACCCTCTTGCATGAAGTGGCAACACCATGCCAAGCAATCACCCATTACACATCTACCTGCACTACCGAAATATGCTGGACAAGTTGTGGAAGGGCCCTGGGATGGTAAATTAGGCAAGTGGGAACATTTCTTCAATTATGACGAATTTCAAAAACCATGGAATGATCCACATGCACAGCTTTATCTACACAATCCATGCAAGAATTCCTGGCCCCATCATGAAAAAAATGTTGCATCATTTGGTCATGAAGTATTGCAACCATCAATCGAGAACCATGTTGCAAAGGGTTCCCTCAGCCACAATCGGATCAAAACCCCAAATCTGAAATTGAAATTATTCAACACCAAAGATAAAAAGGTAGGGTGATTGTCCAGTGAATGCCACACATTCTTTATGTTTTGCTAGATACACAGTGAGCCCTTTTCTTTAATAACTTGTGATGAAGATTGCAGCAAGATCAGAACTAGACTTGCTGGATGTTTTACCGCATATTGAGAAAGCTTCCCCCTAAGATACAACAAAACAATAAATTCACTTAAAAATAGCTATCTAAAAAAAAAGACCATTTCAGAGGCATATGAGACAATCTTAAAGCTGCTTTTACCTGAGCTTGAGAATCAAAATCTATGTTTCATCAGCTGACATCATTGAAAAATCGTCGGATGGAAAATACACCCACTTCTTTTTGACAGGTTTGGAAAGTCCTTCAAATCATTAATCTAAAAGAAAAGAATACTCCCCGCTTATGTTGCTAGCTAGAACATTGGTGAAAAGACACACACTCATCCTTGAAAGTGAGGAATATACAAAGAAATATTGATTTTTCAAACTGTGCACATAAAACTGAGCTACATAAAATCAATGCCGTTAAATATCTATGGTGGATAATGATCTGCTCATCTCATCAGCAATACCTTCATAATAATGACTCAACACATATAACACCCTTGATATTTTCTTTTTGGTATTGGTATGTTGACATTAATATGGCTCACATTAACCAATACTTTCTTTTCTAGAACTTGTTTTCAATATCAAATCACTATTTTAAAAAAACCCCATTTATAAGAGTCTAATTTTTATTTTTATTTTTTACCATTATTTTCTGAATTACTTGTCATTGTTTTTCTCAAGTTGCATTCGAATTATTCATAATAACAGCTTAAATTATTCGTTTTATTCGAATTATTTGTTTTATTGAATTACTCGTCTTATTTGAATCATTTGTTTTATTTTGAATCATTTGTTTTATTTTGAATTATTCATTTTATTTTGAATTCATTTTATTTGAATTATTCGTATTATTTTGAATTATTCGAATCATTCGTTTTATTTCAAATTATTCGTTTTATTTATTTTATTTCGATTATCAAATTATTAGTTTTATTTGCTTTATTCGAATTATTCGTTTATTGATTTTATTTCTAATTGTTTATCCATTTTATTTGGATCATCAAATTATCGAATTATGCGTTATTCATTATTCGAATAAACTTCATGATGTAATTCAAATACTCAAATTCATAACGTGTAAAACAAATAATTCGAATAAAACTTATTCGAACAGAAACCCTAAACAAGTAGTATAGTTGTATATAGTGATTTTAGTTTAGTTTGAACATTATTGGCTGTGCGCAAGGTAAAGTATGCCAGATTTGGTGACTCCGTAATAAATAACTCAGATCGCACGCTCGCAAATATTATAGGCCGTAAATAATTACGGCATTACAGTTTTACGATTATGACTTTAACGATTTTAGGATGTCATGCTGATTTTTTTTATGTAATGCTGAATTGTTGTAATTCAGGTATATACACAAATCATAAAAAAAAATTTTTTTAAAGGAAATGTTGCATGTGAAACTGAAATTGAAATCTGAATATGAAATTTGATTGGCTAATTTGAATTTCACTCAACAAAAATATAGGTGTTGGTTGAGTGAGAACTTATTAAATATATTGTTTTTGGGTTAAAAAATAACTCCTTTAGAAAAAGTTTTTTTTGGTCTATTACACAAATAATAAAAAATCACAAATAAATTTTAAAGATGGAAAATACTTTTGATGAAAATAAACATCATGACGACACTTCTATTAACAAAAATGATGAATATTCTGGTAAAAGAATAAAATATTTTGGGTAATGTCCAACTTGCAATAGATATAACACTAATAAGGCATGGTGTCAATCATGTGATCCAAAGCTATTAACTGAAGGATGGTCGAGTGGCAATGAAGCATTAGACAAGTTGATTAAAAGTAGACAACTTGAAACAACTGGTCATTATAATCATCTTCAATGGATTCCTCATAATAATTTAGCAAATATTGAAAAGATTAATGAAGGTGGGTTTGCAACTATATACAAAGCTACTTGGTTAAATGGTTATAAACATATAAGTTATGAAAATGGAAACTATACCAGAACCATCAAAGATAAGACTGTGGTATTAAAAAAACTACATGATTCACAGAATTTTTCTGATAAATTTCTTAATGAGGTAAATTATTTTATTTTTATTTCCAGATTTTTTTAATATTAGTATTGCTTTAATTAAATATTTTATTTGTCATTTTAGTTCAAAAATTATATAAAGTTTCATGATAAAGGAGATATAATTCATGTTTATGGATTAACACAAGATCCAGTTGCAAATGAGTATATATTTGTAATGGCATATATAAAAGATGGAAATCTTCAAAATTATTTAGCAAAATATTTTAAA
This sequence comes from Entrophospora sp. SA101, assembly GCA_958430865.1. Classification (NCBI taxonomy): domain Eukaryota; kingdom Fungi; phylum Glomeromycota; class Glomeromycetes; order Entrophosporales; family Entrophosporaceae; genus Entrophospora; species Entrophospora sp. SA101. The sequence goes on from CAUDNR010000402.1 coordinate 45,674, forward strand.
AATTTAAAATGGGAAAACAAAATTGATATTCTTAGACAAATTATTAGAGGTTTAAAAGTTATTCATTTCCTAGGTGAACTGCCAACTTTTTTGATTGTGAGGATGAAGCACAAAGTGTCAAATTGGCAATCTGTATTTTGGCTTTGCATGTCACATTTGAATTTGAGGGTGAGGCATGAAGTGCCGAAATAGTATTCATGACCTGGCTTTGAATGATGCATTCAATTACTGATCAAGGGTGAGGCACATAGTGCCAAATTGTTATCCTTTATTTGGTACTACCACAAAGCATAATTTTTATAATATATGTATATCTGTATTAATTATACCTTGGGGTAATACCATGAGTATGCTATGTTTTGGATCTCTAGAAAGCTTTCTCACATAGTCGATACTTTTGGGTACTACCACTTCATGTCAAAATTTGTCCTATGTTTTCTTGTTTTACTATCGAAAAATTTATTCTTACTTTTGCGTATTACTGGGTTAAAAAATTTGATTAACTTTGATGTATCACCTTTACATATTACTGATTAAAAAATTTGTTCTTACCTTTGCGTATTACTTTACTAAAAATTCAACCTATGCTTTGTTGTTTTACTGGATCGAAAATTTTGATTACTTTTGCATACTACTGAATCAAAAAATTTGTTTGCACTTTGGATACTTCCATTATAGCATCTGTTATTTATGGTGAAATAAATTTAGCAAGGTCAGTATATCATATACTTTGAGAGCTAGAAATTTACACCTAGTCATTTTTTCTTCTATAAATTTGATATCAGCAAATAAAAATAAAAAATTCATGATAAATAATAAAATTTCACCCAAATTGGGCAACAATGTAAATTTTTATAGATTTTATTAATCACATAGATATGATGTATCATTAAGCAAATTGATCATATTGCAATATACCCAAACTGATTGTTATTGAATTGAGATGCCAAATATTTACAACAAGATAGTAAGTATATCATTAAAGTAGATGCACCCCCACACCCAAGAATAATGTGCTCATTCCATCGCATTTTGTGCCATTGTACTGCATCAAAAATCGCACCTACAGCCCAATGACCAATATATGGTGCTCTTGAAGGATGATCTGTTCTTGGTGATATTACTGCAACTGATATAATCCCGGGGTTTAGATTTGCTTGAAAGGGTGATATTCCAAAAGTAATAACAATTAACACAAACTCAGTGTTTGGACAATATGGCTGAACATATTCAATCTTGTTTAATGACATTGACACGATCCTTAGTCCTATTGAATGCCACCTGTAATGTTCAATAATTTAGTAATAACAAGATTGTTAAGAAACGATTACACATTTCTATAAGAAAATTATTACCTCAACCCATAATAAAGGAGGTGGAGATACATTAATGACAGGTGCCGACGAGTTGACCATTGATTCCATCCCCCCACATCTGGTCGAAATTCATTACCATTAACTACAGATAACCCATTAGTTACAACCAACCAAGCTGGAAGTTGTTGATTGAGTGAATTCATTAATGCCTTATGTATTCATTCCTTCATTAAACCATCAAACTGAGTAATAACAAAAATTAGAAAATGAACATAAAATAATCATAAACAATAATAACACTTACTTTGATGAACAGTCTATCATTGATCCTTTCAGCTTGGAAAATATTATGAATAGTTTCAAGAATTTTCTCATGTTTTTTGTCATTAATGGGTGGCAAATCTATTTCAATGACATCTATATCATCATATTTAGGTATTTCTTCCAACGCTACTTTAATCTCTTTTTCAATTTGAGCAATAACCTAAGGGTAACTAATTGTTAGATTTATTTCAAACAGTATGTTCCAAAGAAATACTTTAAATACTTTGGATTCTGTGTTCTTAGCGTAGGGTTGTTAAATGGAGAATAATGCTCTGGCATCAACCTGGGTTATGTATCACTCCATCATGGAGTGGGTTAAGATTTCTAATTTTTTGTACTAACCCGGAGCAAAATATTTTATTATAATCCAGGTTGCTCCAAATTATTTTAGTAATTTGATTATTAATCAATTAAATATTTCTAATATCTAATCTAATTAATTATTTACACAGAGTGTTTATGATTATTTACGTGATAAAAAATTATATAAAGACTTATTTTTCGTAGGGGTGGTGGTCAAGTGGTGGTCAGGGGAAGGGCGGCAAAACTAAGTTTTTTTTTGAAAATTTAATTCAAGTAAAATTTTATTCTTATTAAAACTTTTACAATTATTATTCAATTTTTAAACATTTAATAAAAAGGAAATTAAATTTGGAACCAAAATATATAATTATATTTGATATGCAAGTTTTAAAATTATTATAATTTAAAAATCGGTATAATTATTTTAAAATGAGAATTATAATTATAATTATTACTCCATGGAGCAACCCATGGAGTATTAACCCAGTACATTTAACCCAGGTTGGGTTGGGTTAACACTTGCTCCACAATAATATGAACCCAACCCAACCCATTATGTTCCATTAACAACCCTATCTTCGCGAGACTTTGAATCAAATTCTTTATTTTTGGAATGGTGTCATCTTGTATAAATTTAATTGCATGTTAATGGAATGCATAGCTAAAGCTGTTTAATCAATAACAAAAGAACAAAAATAGTACCACTCCACTACTTAAATGATTGCCAACTCTAATTCATTCGCATTTCCTGAAAATGTGGTTGTCATGAATAGATAGTGGAAAAAATATTATTTTTCAGTTTAAAGACTTTACACAAATTATCACGTGCATTATGCATGGTTTATTTTTATTATACTATGAAATCTTGATAAAAATCAATTGCAGTTCAATCAATCTGATAAAAAATGTAATAGGTAATAAATTCGAAGGTCATAGAAATCTCGCTATCATCATCATTACTGCAGAAGAACGTGACTACTATTTTTGTTATTGTAGTCTACATTATTTTTATTCATGGTGTTACAATTAACTCCTTCAACCACAGAAGAAATATCAAAAGGTGTAGTGAGATCAATAGAATATATGGTAGAGGTAGAGACATTTGTATGACTTCTTGGAATACTGTTTATAATAAGACAAATTGTGTAGCTTCAGATATATTTTTTCTTTGACCAAGAAAGAGACCATATACAACCTTTGCAACATGAATCAGTTATTTTTTTAGTCTGTTATTACATGGATGCATCAACTTGATCTTTTTATTGATCTTATTTTTTATAATTGACATTGAATTGTGCAATGAATATTTTGATTTTTTAATAATATAATTTATTTTTAATGAGTAAAAGTAAAAACTACACAGTTTTTCCAGTCTCCTTTAGTTTTTTAAAGAAAATTTTACATTTTGGTGATATTGGCAGAAAATTAGACAAACTGATGACAATTCTATTTTATATCCTATTAGAATAAACATTGGTTATCCTTAATAAAACTCATTTTTTTGTTACTATTATTGAAGGTCATAAAGAATGCTTGTACAAACCTGGGTATATTTGTGAAGCAAATAGTTTAACATGCAATATTTTTGATAATTCTTTAGCTACTGTAAATACACTTTATCAGCAGCTGTTTGCTTCTAGAGCAAAATATTTGGGATATCTTGTTACAGGGCATGATAAACCAGAAATTAATAATCAATTGTTAACAGATATAACATTTCATCCATTTGGGATCGGTCGCGTTTACTTCATTGAAAATTATTTTGTCGACAATCATTTCGTCAAATGTTCATTTTGTTGAAAATTATTCATCCTCGAGCCAGAGACCAAAAGAGTTAGATGTGAGGAGTGTGGGAAGTTAGTTAAGAAATTAGATGAGGAAAGTGAAATGTGTGAAAGTGTGAGGAGAAATTTGTTTAATGAAGTTTTTTTTTTTGTGACGAAATAATTTTCAATGAAATGAACATTTGACGAAATGAACTTTCGATGAAACAAACTTTCGATGAAATGGGTGTCGACAAAATGACTATTGACGAAATGATTGTTGACGAAATGAATCAAACCCGAATAAATTTTTCATTGAATGGTACAATGACAAAAAAACAACAATTGAAATTACTTCTGCTTTAAAAGAAAAATATCCACCACACCACGAATTTAAAGAAAGAGAAATGTGAGCATGGAGAATTATACTATCTCATACTGGGTGAAAAAACATAATACCTTACAGTAATGATATATCAACAGTAATTCACTCTTGTATAAACCAGCCTGTATATGTTCCTATACAAGTAATTAATTTATTATTCAGTGCTCTAAACTACAAAACTGACTATCTTCTCTCTTTTTGTTCCCATAACATGAGTTTAGAACCATTAACAACTAAGAACAATCAATTAACATTCAACTTGATCAACATATTATTCAAATTGAACTTATAATGGGATGCTTGTAGGATTCCAATCCAATAATAGCTAATTTTATGATGTTTGTGATTCTGATTTAAAGTTGATATGATTGTGAATTTAATATATTTAATATTTTTCCATGGATAAATTTATTGTAAATGAATTAGTAAATAGAAATAAATAAATAAATAATTTTTTAAATTATATTTTTTCTTGTTTTAATATTGTTTTTGTAGTATTTCTTTTTGGATTAGTTCTTCTTTGAGGATTAAAGAATGATCTTTAGTTCTTGTTGGAACTGAACTTTTTGTTTTATCATCATCATCATCATCATCATCATCATCATCATCATTAATCATGCACCCTTCCTTTAATTTCATATAAGCCTTATCAAGTATATTTTGTCTTCCTATATTTTATCAGCATTATTTGAGTGATAACTTTAAAACCATCCAAAAAAATGATATATATTTTTTTTATCTGGAATTATTGGTGGATTGGAATTGGGACTTAATTAAGTCATTACCAAATAATTCCAAATATTTTGGAAGTTGTTGATGAATGCCAACAACATTACTTGTAATAATTTTCTGTTTTAATTTATCCATCTGTAAGCCACCTTAACATAGTTATGTAGAATTTGGTAATTTGACTTGTATGTAAAATTGTCTGCAAACTATCTCTTCATGTGATAGAAGCACGCGTGTGCACCATCATTGAAAACAATTACATATTGTTTTCTATGTCCAAAATAGTGTCTCAGAATCCATACTTTAGACAGTTCCATGCTGGATGAAAGAAGTAATTCTTAAAGGAAAACTTCTGATGCTAGTGATATCGCATTTATATTGTCACTGTATTGTTGATGGAAGTGGTGGCAATGGTAGTAATAATGTTATTGTCATTATTAATGTTACTGGTAGTATTTGTAGTTGGTGATGTTGGTCACATTGGTAATATCATTATTATCATTATCGTTTAGCACATTTAAAAGTTCCTCAACAGAAGATATTAAGAAACTATATGATCATAAAGTAACCATCTCAATTTTAATTCTGGATTGAGAAAAAATAGAATAGTATTTCTCATTGTAAGTTGAGAATGTAATATTGAAGGATACATGTTTTTGGCAGGATACTAGGAGGCTTTTTTTCAGACTTTTGAATGTTTACTTTAATCTGTGTATCAACGAGGCATTTAACTGTCTTTATAACAGCATTCAGACCTTCTAATCTTTGATGATGTTTTTTTCACCAGCTGTCATTATTCTGCATTTCCATGACCAGCCCATTTTTCTTTGGAGTTGTGAATATATTTATTTAGGTAATTTTTGAATAATTCGATTCTGTATTCTATCAAATACAATTGGTGAACTGAAAAGAATAGTTATTTGGATAAAATTATAATGCAAATTATTGTAAATATGGAAACTCCACAAATGATATTTTTGTCTGGAAAACTACTCTCAATTGATGATTCCAAAAAAATGTCATGCATAATCCACTCATAATCAAGCCTGGTTGCTCTAAAAAAACATTCTTTATACAATTGAAAAACCAATTGAATGATTCAACATTTTCATGATTCAACAATGCTTGATATAAAATTATGGATCTTCTTCCATTCATCAAAACTACCCAACTAACTATTCTAAATGATTTAAAATCATTTCCCCATAAAAACATCTAAAGCCTCATTTCTATTAATATTAAAAATTAATATATTCAAATTTCTTTGCTGTCAAAATGGTGGTCACAAAAAAAATGCATAACAATTACACAACATAATAATAATTTTTAACCATTTCTTGAGGAATTTTTCAACTGTAAATTGCTTCAACATTATTCTTCATGATATGTCATCTGTTCTCTATCGGATGGAGATCAGGATTGTTGGATGACCAATCAATTAATCACGTTAGTCCCATTTTCAGCAATGAATTTTTTTCGCAACACGTGATGTGTGTTGTCCTGTTGCAAACGTCAGCTTCTAGCATGAAACCTTTGTGCAGCAGGCAAAAGGTGGTTCTGCTTATGTTTGTAATTTTTCTTTCTGTGTATATAAGCAAAAAATTCAAGCGTGAATTCATGAAATCAGAATGATGTATTATATAAAAACCAATCTTTCCCATATAATTTTTATTATTGTTATAATTTATTCTATGAAGTAGAAATCAATAATTTAACACAATAAATAAATAAATTTTTTTCTACTTACTTATCAAAGGGTCTGGTTGATCTTTTTGGAACGGTAGTAACTATATAGTAATGATGATGGATGACAATTCATTTTCTTACGGGTTGAAGGATTGATTGGTCATTAAAAACAAAATAGTCAATCATATCCATTTAAAGAGAATATAACTTTACTTATTGCTCACCTCATGTTCTGTCAATCAATAATGATGGTGACAATGAATCATCCATAACAATATTCTTCTTTGTCGTTTTAATTGTGCTTCGGATGAAAAAACGATACTGGTGGTAGTAATGGTGGCGTAAAAAGGCAAAACAGTGATAATAATTAACTGGAATGATGATTTCATTCTTTTAATAGAATGAAGGGTTTCTGATCAATAATCACCACCACCATTTTTTTAATAATAACCAGAAAAGCCTTCAAATTTTTGTAAAATAAATAATAATTTTTTTAAAATTTTTAATGTACACAGTTTCACAGTTTAAACCTTTAAACTGGGTTGGTTCTAATCCCTCCTTACATAGAAATAATAAATCGATTTGAACTATTTAGCACCAGTTTTAACTCTGCCGACTAAAATTTTCAGTGAATGAAATTAATTGAATTTGTTGATCAATTTCTCAAAGAACTTTGCTATATATTAATATATATGTAAAACAAATTTTACATTTGGATTTATCATTTTGAACCATCATTAGATCTGGAGTTGTTGAGTTTGAATGGTATCTAATTCAAATTATGTTGGATAATTTCATCAATATCGAATAATTCCAGGAATTATTACAAGGTAAGCGAACATGTATACACATGTGGTATTTCTTTTTCTTGAAAAAACATTTCATATCTTTAATTAATTAATATTAATAATAATAACATCATTTTTTTTTTTTACTATTTCAACAGCTAATAAATAAAAGTATTTGGCTGAATTTTTTTATTTGATGAATCATCATCATAATTTATTGCTTATCCCATTCATAACTTCCACCTCCACCACCACCACCTCCACCTCCGCCACCACCACCTCCATACTCTGCAGGAGCAATAGGTGGTGATTGTGAAACAGCTACAACATCAGGAGGTGGTATTGCTGATTTTTGGAAATCCTCAGAAGTAGGCTGTGTGATGATTGGTTCATCTTTGGGTTCCTGTTTGTAGCATTCAATTTAAGAAATAAAGGAATAAATTATTTGTGGCAATTTAGATAAAAAATTAACAATAATAATAATATTATTATTTACCGAAACGGTAACAATATCAGGTAAATCAGTTTTTGGACCATTTTTTCCGGTCGGATCACTAGCCTAAAATTTTAATAACAATAATAACAACATAATTAACATTATTGATATTTATATGGTATTATTTATCATATAACTAAAATATATAAAATAACAAATCAAAAACCACACAAACACATACTTTCATAATTTTTACTTTAATGCCTAAAACACCTTGCCTTAACATAACATGACGAACTGCTGTATCAACATAATCACGTATTGGTTGACCAGAATGAATCATAAATCCATCAACGAATTTCATTGATTTGGCACGAGCAGCTCTTAATTTTCCTGATACAACTACTTCACAACCTTTAGCACCAGATTCCATGATAAAGCGAAGTACACCATAACAAGCCCTAATTTATTATAATGAATAAAATAAATAAATGAACATACAATTACTATTATTATTATTTAATTGTTGTTAATATTCCTTTCAAAGTTTTTTTATACCTTCTAACAGCAAGTCCTGCCAATAATTTATATCGAAGAGATTCACATTGTGCAATAGCACAAAGACCACGATTTTGCACCTTTTCTGCATACAATTCAACAGTGTTTTCGGGAAATTTAAATCTTTTCTGAATCAAGGCTGTCAATTCACGAATTCTACGACCTTTCTCACCAAGTACATCTTGTGTATGAGTTGCACGAATAATTATTTCAGTTCTTGCGGGTGTTACTCTAACTTCAACACCAGAATATCCTTCTTCGGCTAATTCACGTGTAAAGAATTCATTAAGTTCTGCAAAAAAAACACCATCAGCTACGAACTGAATAAAAAATAACAATTTGATGAATAAATCAATTCTATAATTATTATTATTATATATTAGATTCATCCATATATAACATATATATATATATTAATTAATCTAATTAATCTATTGTTATAATTCTTAGTAAATCAGACATATCTAAATTCCGTGCATTATACCTTTATATTATAAAGGTATTCAAACAAGAGGTGCCAGATAGGATAATCATCATTTATTATAATCAATTTATAATTTTTTAAAAACTAATACTTACTTTTCTCTTTTTTGATATTTGAGTGGCCATGATTTTTTTTTAAATTTTATAAATAAAAAAAAATTTTTGATCTTTTATTAGGTTGCACGATTGGACAGTTCGTCCGCTAAATTGAGATATCCAAAATATAATTAAATCACGTGATATGCATTATACAGTTTACACTATAATAATAACGAACCTCTTATCCCTATATGTAATTTTGCTGCTTTTAATAGTTATAGAGAGTGTTTGCTAAAACGATTTTATAGAGAGAGAAATAAATTATAAAAAAATAATTGACCATTATAGAGATTTTACATAGCGTTCGTTATTTTGCAGTATCTTTTTTTAAAACTTTTATCTCTGAAATTTTAACATGGAATTTTCAATAATAGTTCTGACACAAAAATATACATAATAATCGTACAAAATTATACCAATTTGTAGTGAAAATCCTGGAGATTATGTATATATAACTTCATACTTCCAGATTTCCTAGAACTTTATTGATTATTTTGAAAAAAAAAGTCAAATGCGTAAATTTCTTTAATAATTGCTCGTTTTTTGTTTTTATTCTTGATAATCTAATCCTCAATTTTCTTTTGTGCTTTTTCTTGATAATTGTAAAACGAAGTATCCAAGAATTTCTTGTGATTGCAACTTTAACTGTCAAACATTTAAGATAATTGTTTTCCTTTCTGATTGTCTTCCTATCATCTTACATCTAAAATCATTAAAATTATCACCCAAATACCGCTACAGATTACTGCAATTCTTCTTGCAATACCCCATGAATCTAAACTGCTGGATCCAAATAACCACGCAAGAATGGCTCCCATGATACCTATTGGTTGCAAAAAAAAAAAAAAAATAGGGTCAATTTCTAACTTGTTAAGCAATGCAAATTAAATATATTAATCAAAGGCACCACCAGCTGATGCAATGGTACTTGGAATATCAGTTGTGCTATATTACGGTTCATAAATAAGATAAATAAATTGTATTCATAGTGATGTTTCTAATAACACTCCCCGTTTAAAATGTTACCACGTTTCAAATTTTTCTTCCTGTACAAAATCCCCAGCAACAATGAGAAATAACCATTGGTATAGATGGTTGATTCTGATTATAGAGAAAATTATTGATTATACAATCGATTCTCCGAGTAGTTACATAGTTGGGCTCAAATCCGATAATGGCAGGAACATCCCGAGGTAGTATACTTTTATATATACTGGTTTTGGACTTGATTTAAAATGATGTTTGTTTCCAAAACCATAGAGCTTTGGAACTGTGTGAAAGTCAAAAGGTTTCGTCATAAGTCGAAAGTGGTCTTGACTTTTGACTTTTGATGACTTTTAATTTTAGTTTTGACTTTTGTCTCTACAAAATAGTTTTGGTGACCAAATAACTTTACCCAATCCAGCATGACTATTTAAAAGATTAGCAATTTTATCCATTCTTCGGATAATTATATTTGAACTAGTGTGTAAAAAGAGTATAAATTGCCATTTTTTAAAAAAAAGAACTAGTATGTTGATTTATTAAAAAATGGAGTATAATAATGATCAAAATCTTGCACGAGAAATTGTCAGAAACCATGTAAAAAAGAGCAACTATCTATATGAATATAGATAACCTTACTAAAAAAAGGTATGCCAGTTCGAATATAATTATACTATCTATATTGCAATTTACTGACTAGGCGAAAAAACCCTTAAAGCTAAGCCAACTTTTCCTTTTTCGGCATCCGCTGCATTCATGTTGTAATAAAATTTCAACTTGTTCAAGCCATCAGAGTTTTCAAACGTGTACTCTATAGTTTTGCCGAATTCTTCTCCTCAAAAAAAGTAGTCAGCTCATGAACATAACCAAATATTTATCAGTGCCATTGTTTAAATTAGACAAGAAGAGAAAGTTTAGTGTGTATACAAATTATGGACTACCAGTATATCAAAATAAAGATAATATATTTCCTTTATAAAGCTACCAAAAGTCGTATATACAAATTCCGATCATTTTTCATTGTCTAAAATTTTACAAATAGGCGAAGAAAAAATATATTTGTTAATGCAAATTTGCTTTATTGAAAACTTTTCAATAAAATGTTCTCTTAGTTCAAATATTCATTCCAAAAACACTTCCAGATACAAAAAAAACCATATTCTAAATGGTTTGATTATTAATAAATGAATGATTGTATATATAAATATACATATTAAGTGTATAAAGAAATTTTTCAAAATAAATTTTTTTTTTTATCTTTACCAAAACTTATAATAAATTTCATACTTGTATTCTTTTCAATTCAGTATCAAGTTAACATGCTTTAGTGATAGTTATCTAAATAACAATATATTTATTATTGGAGCATGCTGTAACAAAACCAAAGTGAACAAAGAAACTACAGGGGGAAATAGATAATAATAATAAACGGCATTTATTTGTCACTGTTAACTGATTAACGTTATTATTATAAGCACGTTAAGAATCCTTTTAATAATAATAATAATATTTACTATTTTAAACGGATTAACCCATTACAAATCTGGATGAAAAAATACTCAATATTAATGTTAATGTTAATAATTATTATTAATGGATTACGAATTATAATAACAACACTAAATCCTATTACTATTACTATAATAATAAAATAATAACAAGCTAATAATAATAGTAGTAATGCAAAATTAACGGATTATTGTGTTGTAACGGATAAGGCCTTAATATTAACGGGTTATAACACTATTACTATTACTATATTAAAATCAATGATATTTGCATTATTTTCATAAAAGCGTAACTATTTTTAATATTAATTATTTCTTTATAAAAATTCTTTTTTCTGGAAAAAAAAGATTGCAAGCCAATTATAGGTAACTAAAATTCTGAAATGTTTTGAGAAATAAAGCGTTATAAATTCTATTGAATATATATGCTTGTCTAGCAACCAGGCGAAGTGGATATATATTTGATCTGTCCTTGTCAAAAAAAAAACAATTATAATAATATTAGTACTAATATGTTACAAATTCCGTACCTTATATGCAGAATTAAAACGTACCTTTTCATATTCAGCATGTTGCAAATTCCGTGCCTTATATACGGAATCAAAAAGTACCTTTTCAGTATTAGTATTAGTATGTTGCAAATGCCATACCTATTCTGTACCTTATATGCGAAATCAAAAAATACCTTTTCAGTATTAGCATTACTATTACTATCACTATTACTATTATAATTTTTTTTCGGAAAAATTCCGTATACTTTATAATAATTATTCCATAGAAACAGCAATAAAAATAAAAATTATAATTCATACGGAATTTCCGTATGCAAATTTTCTGTAGTAATAGTAATAGGACTCCAAAGGACAAAATATTGATATTACGCTATTAATTGTTTCGGTTACACAATCATCATGTCATCATCTATTTTTTGCAATATACATAACCTAGGCAATAATGTAATAGAGGGGGGGGTTTTAAATTTTTATTAATAAAAGAAAGGTATGTGTTTGAGTTACAAGGATTTACTATATATATAAATAAAAAAACCAAATCTAGCCGAAAAAAGCTTTTTTATTATTTTTTTATTGACGATTCTGGTCGAGTCATGTGATTCATAAGATAGCGATACCCTCCGGAAATTCGACCTATTATGTATGCTATTGTAGTATTGAATTTTAGAATGAACAAGTAAAAAATGAGTATATATGTCTTCAATAATAAATTACATATTTATTTTTCATTCTTGCATTATGCTTAAATTATTCTTGATTTACACCTAATATCTAAGTATGTTTTAGACTTTGAGTAGGGCAATTATGCTGATCCGCACGCAATCTCTTTGTCTTCTAAAAGTCCTTTTAGTCGGGATTATGTAAAGAAAAAATCCTTAGTGCTCTTCTTCATAAAAGTACCGTCTAATACCAATAATACCAAGTTTTATTCGTTCCCCTAATCACATGGTGACGGTACGGCTACTATTTCGTACTATTACTATTACTATATCAATATACAGAAATGAGCTTACTATGTCATATATATATTAATTCAAATTAAAGTTTAATATTACATACATATAATACATACACAATAAATATATCATGCAAAAGTCTCTAAAAACAGAAAGGCTATAATTATCGATAAACCTATAGTCATCATAACTGAAACGTCGAATTCTTCATTTTGAATAATTACAGCTGAATCAATAAACATTTTTTGAAATTTTAAATAATTACAAGTCGCCCATATAATTACAAAAAAACCTAAACTTATAAACATCAATCCAATTATATTATGTATTGTTTCTTCTGATGGAAAAAATGAAATTGATAAATTAAATAATTCGTTGCTAGAATTTGGATTTTCACCAACATCATCACCATTATCTATATGATAAATATGTATTAAAAATGATATTCCTACTAAAAATAAAGCAATTCCGAATTTGATAAAACTCAAGCATGTTCTTTGAATTGCTTTATAAAAAAAATTTTTTTTAAAATTAGTGATGGGAGATAAATATATTATAGAGATGTGTGCTAGCTAAAAGACAATTTACTTACAAAATTGATCCCTTGCCATACTACCAACATTTCTAATTATTATGGTAGATGGGAATCTTTGATAAAAAGGTTGACTAGATATTTCTACGACATTTCTATCATTTGATTCAAGATTAGCTCTTGATGTATGAGAGGATTTATTCGGATCGTTATAATTAAATGTTCCGTAATTTTTATTTTGAAGGTTTTGTAAAAATTGCATTATTTTGATTTTTAAAAAAGAATGGAAAAATTATATTTGTCTTTATTATTCATTTATATTAAATTTCAATGATTACTGTGTAACTTTTGTTTATTGTCTATGCATTAATCATTTTTTGCATTTTTTGTTAATCTTTGTATGTAAATAAAAATTGAAATAAATAAAGAAATTATCGACATGTGACTACATCTTGAGATAAAGCTAGTATAAATTTAGAAACTATTTGATGTTGATTTCAGATTTGGTTAGAATTACATAACTGATTGGCGAATGCTAACCATATTAACATATGTAAATTATTGTTTAACATAAACAATCTATTATATTAAAAACGTTGGGTTACAAAATTAAAATCAGCTGATATATAGTTGTAACCCGCCAGCGAAAGCAACGAGGCTACAACTAGTCTTATTGAAATCGTTGGGTTCACGTGAGTGTAACGTTTAGATTACTGCATATAAATATAAATATAAATCTATTATATATATTAAAAATTAAAAATTTTGTGTAATTAATATAATAATAACAATAATGCAAGTAATGCAAATAAATGTATATCGACAATATATATCACAATAAAATTCATATATTACGCGTTTACATACTTTAAAAATAACAAAATAAAATAAACTATGGGTAGAAATAACACTATAGATGAGACTTCTGAAGAACATCAACGAAGACTTAATCGTGAACGACAACAGCGTTATCATAGAAATATGGATTCTGAAGGCTCCACAGGACTTGAAGTTATTCTAACCTCTTCATTTTTAGATCCCAGTTTTAGCATTACCTCAGAAAACAAATGACTACCCCATTGAGCAAGGAATGAAATCAAAACTGTCACTTTTTAAAATCTATATATTTATAATAAATTGCGACCAAACTTACTATAAATGGGATTAGTAAATATATATATACAGCAGATAGATTTATATATATATATACATATTGGATATGTATACCGTAAAGTCTGGAAAGATAGCATCCCCTTTTTACATATGTGTAACATTTTTTATATATTGACGCTCAATTGTTTTAAAGTAGGGGGTGCTATCTTTCCAGACTTTACGGTATATGTACATATATTTATATTGATATAAATATGTATATATATCTGAGAAGTTATTATAAATGCAACAGAATAAAAACCTGTGTTCTACTCATTGGTTAGTGTAATAAATAAATGTATGCCAGAAATTAGCTGGTTTTAGGGGGGTGAGTTGTTGGTCTTTGGATCAGGTCACATGGTATTTTATATATATATAGTTGGGCTCTATAATAAGACAAATTTAAAATCAGCTGATTGTAACCCGTCAGCGAACTGACAGGTTACAACTAGTAAAAATAAAAACTCCATTCAATTAAATATCGTACTTCGTGACCTCCTCATCTGAAATTTTGACTTCCTGAATAAACATCGTCTATGTAATTAAAGTTGATTTAATAAATTTTTGTTTAAATTCTTTTGAAAATTTTAAACCACAAAATGTCAGTTTCAACAAATGAAATATAAATGTTTTATTGATTGGCCAAGCCAGCCGATTCATTGGATGGTTACACATTCAAAATCAGATGATCAACACATGATTTTTAACTGTGTAATAAGTATGAATGCAATCAATCACTACAAGCCAGTTCCCAATTGGTATTTATGTTCAGAGTTGGAAATAAGAATAAGAGTGGTGTAAAATCACGAATTCCCTATTAAAATTGATAGAGTATTGGAAGCCGCCAACAAAATATTTAGATATTATTATTTATCATTTTCTTATTAAGTTTTGTGCAATTATTTGTGCGTGGCTTTTGTTCAGATAGTGTACAGGTTACTATAACAACTATAAAGCTAAATAGGGAAATATTAAATTCTTATCTGGAAAAAATAGAGATGACATTTGATAGCTATTGACTAGTTCTACAACCTATCGTCGAGATAATTTTAAAAAAATTACAGTCAAACCTCGATAAACCGAACTTTGGAAATCACAAAAATAGGATCGATCGGCTTATCAAAATTCGATTTATGATAACAAAGCGATTTTTATTAATTGTTCAAAATAAATTCGTTATAAAATATAAATTTTTATTTGACGATCCGCGAATAAATTGGAGAATCTTACATAATGACCAGCGGAGGAAAATTGACCAATTGAGTACCATTGCATGAAAAATGGTACTATAACAGATAAAAAAAAAGAAAATTTGCCGTGTTACTGTCTTTTTCTAAATTCCGTAATTTTTTGTCGATTTTGCAAATTAATTTCTTTTTTTGTGTTAAGTTCTGTTTGGTTTTGGTGTGATCAACGTTTTCACCTTATTAAGCGAATTTTGGGTCGTACGGCAAATATTCTGTTTATTAAAAAGAGTTCTTTGCAATTGTAACTGCAAGTGCCTTGCCATTGTCTGTTATTTGTAATGATATTGCAATGAACTTCCGCTCCCCCAATTTTTTATTTATTCGAAAAAAGGTTCATTATATAATCGAATGTTGATTGATCATCTATCGAATTGGTAATAATAAACGAGATTATTTTTGTTGTATATAAATTATTTATTATATTATTAATTAAAGAAATCGATCAAAACTTTTTAGAAATAGCGGAATATATACTTGGAACAAAACAGACTAGGTAAAATAAAAAAATACGAGACTGATAAACCTGATTTGCGACGAAAAACATTTTTACACAGCTGCGCAACCTCTTTGTTGGGAAATCCGAAAAACGTTTTTTTAAATTGTTTACGTAGTGTCCAACAGCTGCGCAACTAAAGTTATTTGAATATTATTTATATTTATAATTATCAAACAGAATCTATTTTTTTAAACAATAAACAATATCTTTTAAATTATGGCTAAAATTTACGATTGATAATTTTTTTTTGATATATACGATAATGAGAAGTTACTATTAAAGTGTAGAGTTGTTAGTCGAAACGTTTTGAACTTTGTTGAAACGTTTCGTCATTCAACATTTAGGCATGTCGAAAGTCTAAAGTAATTTCGAAAGCCCAAATTAATGTCAAAGGTCTAAATTGATTGATCATATCGAAAGTCCAGATTGACGTTGAAAGTCTAAATAATGTCAAAATGCCTAAATTTTATTGAAACAAAATGCCTAATGTTGTTAAAATGCTTTAAATTAGTCATAGTTTACTAATATAAATTCTTACAAATTACAATAAAAATAAAATCTATTCCCTTATAACAATCCTGGGAATGTTTCGCAAAAAAAATCACAAAATTTATATTTTTCTATGATAAAGATTGAATTGAATGTTAGAAGAAAAAATTAAAATTTCCTTGTAGATCGTGTGTCACGGTGAAGTTACATTGTATTAATGATAAAAGATGAATGCAATTGATATTTTCAGTGTATACACAATTAATCAGCTAATTTCAAACAAAAAAAACCGCATTATTTTATTATTATTAAAAAGTTGGCTCTATTCTCAAATTTACCAATACTAATATTATTAATTTAGAAAAAATATTTAGACTTTCGACATTTCAACATGTTTCGACATTACGGCAAATCAAGTGACCTTGTCGAATATATTTCGACAGTCGAAATGCTTAAATGTCTGTTGAAACCATACCTTTCAACTAACAACTCTATTAAAGTGTGAGCTCGTTGGTAAGCTGTTTGAACACGGCATCTGCAATGGAACGATAGGTGTGATCACCAAAGTTATAGATAATGATAATGTAGAAATTACTTTTCATAACATTATTAAAATGAACGTTCGAAAAAACACTATAAATTTTGAAATAAACGGTGCACATGCCTCGAGGGCCAATTCCCATTGCAGAACGCATTTGCCTTGACAACTCACAAGACCCAAGGCGTGACATTACCACATGTGACTCTAATGATTGATGAAAATATGTTTGCCCCACGATTAAATCTTTAAAAAATATATTTTGATGTAACACGTGCTCACTAATTTTATATTTGAAATGTTTTGAAATACCCCTTTTTTTTTAAATTTTTAAAAACTCTACTATTACTATATACCTTGTTATTATAAAATAAAAATTTCTCGCGTAAAAAAAAAGGATTTAACAAACTTTTTAATCTTCTTTTTTCAACTCATTTTAACTCATTTTACAAACAAATATCTATTAATACAAAAATGAATACTACTATTTTAACTTCGAAAGATTATGTAGCTGATAATGTTAATTTCCCGGTCTGGAATGGATTTCATCCTGGAAAAATAGCAGAAGCAGTAAATTCAGTACAAAAATTGGAAATTGATAATGTGTTTAACTCATATTCTGAACTTTGTCTCCAATATGATACGTTAAGAACTTATTATGGTGCTAATCAGGATCATTATAGAGAGTATGTTTATTTTTTTTAAAAATAGCCCTATTATTTATTTATTTACTTATTTACTTATTTACTTATTTACTTATTTATTTATTTATTTATTTATTTATTTATTTATTTATTTATTTATTTATTTATTATCATATTAGAAAATCTCATTTTTTACCACCAAAATATAGCTTAAATGTTGATGAATATACCAAGATTGATAAAAAATTTATAGACAAATATGGCGATGAATCTTGCAAATATCCAATCAGGAGAAAACAATTAGCAATTTTCCCAAATATTCCTCTTGATGTATTCTCCCAGATTTGTGAAGATCTACCACCCTCTGATTTGTTGGCACTGGTACAAACTTGTTCAAGATTCCACTTTATCTTAATGGATAAATGTGATGGAACCCAAAAAATTTGGAAAAAAGCAAGAATGGCTTATTTTAAAGGACTGCAACGACCACCACCACCAAGCTGGAATGAATTGCAATACATTAGATTCTTCCTTGCTTCACCTAGATCCTGCATGTTTTGT
>CAUDNR010000402.1:67532-79655 GCA_958430865.1 Entrophospora sp. SA101
ATAAAATTTTTTAAAAGTTGTAATAAAGTTTTTGAAATAAAGCTATTTTCTCATTACTTTTCAGCCACCCCACGTATATTTGTAATGGCATATATAAAATATGGAAATCTTCAAAATTATTTAACAAAAGATTTTAAAAATTTAAAATGGGAAAACAAAATTGATATTCTTAGACAAATTATTAGAGGTTTAAAAGTTATTCATTTCCTAGGTGAACTGCCAACTTTTTTGATTGTGAGGATGAAGCACAAAGTGTCAAATTGGCAATCTGTATTTTGGCTTTGCATGTCACATTTGAATTTGAGGGTGAGGCACAAAGTGCCGAAATAGTATTCATGATCTGGCTTTGCATGATGCATTCAATTACTGATCAAGGGTGAGGCACGTAGTGCCAAATTGTTATCCTTTATTTGGTACTACCACAAAGCATAATTTTTATAATATATGTATATCTGTATTAATTATACCTTGGGGTAATACCATGAGTATGCTATGTTTTGGATCTCTAGAAAGCTTTCTCACATAGTTGATACTTTTGGGTACTACCACTTCATGTCAAAATTTGTCCTATGTTTTCTTGTTTTACTATCGAAAAATTTATTCTTACTTTTGTGTATTACTGGGTTAAAAAATTGGATTAACTTTGATGTATCACCTTTACATATTACTGATTAAAAAATTTGTTCTTACCTTTGCGTATTACTTTACTAAAAATTCAACCTATGCTTTGTTGTTATACTGGATCGAAAATTTTGATTACTTTTGCATACTACTGAATCAGAAAATTTGTTTGCACTTTGGATACTTCCATTATAGCATCTGTTATTTATGGTGAAATAAATTTAGCAAGGTCAGTATATCATATACTTTGAGAGCTAGAAATTTACACCTAGTCATTTTTTCTTCTATAAATTTGATATCAGCAAATGAAAATAAAAAATTCTTGATAAATAATAAAATTTCACCCAAATTGGGCAACAATGTAAATTTTTATAGCTTTTATTAATCATATAGATATGATGTATCATTAAGCAAATTGATCATATTGCAATATACCCAAACTGATTGTTATTGAGTTGAGATGCCAAATATTTACAACAAGATAGTAAGTATATCATTAAAGTAGATGCACCCCCACACCCAAGAATAATGAGCTCATTCCATCGCATTTTGTGCCATTGTACTGCATCAAAAGTCGCACCTACAGCCAATGACCAATATATGGTGCTCTTGAAGGATGATCTGTTCTTGGTGATATTACTGCAACTGATATAATCCCGGGTTTAGATTTGCTTGAAAGGGTGATATTCCAAAAGTAATAACAATTAACACAAACTCAGTGTTTGGACAATATGGCTGAACATATTCAATCTTGTTTAATGACATTGACATGATCCTTAGTCCTATTGAATGCCACCTGTAATGTTCAATAATTTAGTAATAACAAGATTGTTAAGAAATGATTACACATTTCCATAAGAAAATTATTACCTCAACCCATAATAAAGGAGGTGGAGATACATTAATGACAGGTGCTGACGAGTTGACCATTGATTCCATCCCCCCACATCTGGTCGAAATTCATTACCATTAACTACAGATACCCCATTAGTTACAACCAACCAAGCTGGAAGTTGTTGATTGAGTGAATTCATTAATGCCTTATGTATTCATTCCTTCATTAAACCATCAAACTGAGTAATAACAAAAATTAGAAAATGAACATAAAATAATCATAAAACAATAATAACACTTACTTTGATGAACAGTCTATCATTGATCCTTTCAGCTTGGAAAATATTATGATTAGTTTCAAGAATTTTCTCACGTTTTTTGTCATTAATGGGTGGCAAATCTATTTCAATGACATCTATATCATCATATTTAGGTATTTCTTCCAACACTACTTTAATCTCTTTTTCAATTTGAGCAATAACCTAAGGGTAACTAATTGTTAGATTTATTTCAAACAGTATGTTCCAAAGAAATACTTTAAATACTTTGGATTCTGTGTTCTTCGCGTAGGGTTGTTAAATGGAGAATAATGCTCCGGCATCAACCTGGGTTATGTATCACTCCATCATGGAGTGGGTTAAAATTTCTAATTTTTTGTACTAACCTGGAACAAAATATTTTATTATAACCCGGGTTGCTCCAAATTATTTTAGTAATTTGATTATTAATCAATTAAATATTTCTAATATCTAATCTAATTAATTATTTACGCGGAGTGTTTACAATTATTTACATGATAAAAAATTATATAAAGACCTATTTTTCATAGGGGTGGTGGTCAAGTGGTGGTCAGGGGAAGGGTGGCAAAACTAAGTTTTTTTTTGAAAATTTAATTCAAGTAAAATTTTATTCTTATTAAAACTTTTACAATTATTATTCAATTTTTAAACATTTAATAAAAAGGAAATTAAATTTGGAACCAAAATATATAATTATATTTGATATGCAAGTTTTAAAATTATTATAATTTAAAAATCGGTATAATTTTTTTTTAAATGAGAATTATAATTATAATTATTACTCCATGGAGCAACCCATGGAGTATTAACCCAGTACATTTAACCCAGGTTGGGTTGGGTTAACCCTTGCTCCACAATAATATGAACCCAACTCAACCCATTATGTTCCATTAACAACCCTATCTTTGCAAGACTTTGAATCAAATTCTTTATTTTTGGAATGGTGTTGTCTTGTATAAATTTAATTGCACGTCAATGGAATGCATAGCTAAAGCTGTTTAATCAATAACAAGAGAACAAAAATAGTACCACTCCACTACTTAAACGATTGCCAACTCTAAATTCATTCGCATTTCCTGAAAATGTGGTTGTCATGAATAGATAGTGGAAAAAATATTATTTTTCAGTTTAAAGACTTTACACAAATTATCACGTGCATTATGCATGGTTTATTTTTATTATACTATGAAATCTTGATAAAAATCAATTGCAGTTCAATCAATCTGATAAAAAATGTAATAGGTAATAAATTCGAAGGTCATAGAAATCTCGCTATCATCATCATTACTGCAGAAGAATGTGACTACTATTTTTGTTATTGTAGTCTACATTATTTTTATTCATGGTGTTACAATTAACTCCTTCGACCACAGAAGAAATATCAAAAGGTGTAGTGGGATCAGTAGAATATATGGTAGAGGTAGAGACGTTTGTATGACTTCTTGGAATACTGTTTATAATAAGACAAATTGTGTAGCTTCAGATATATTTTTTCTTCAACCAAGAAAGAGACCATATACAACCTTTGCAACATGAATCAGTTATTTTTTTAGTCTGTTATTACATGGATGCATCAACTTGATCCTTTTATTGATTTTATTTTTTATAATTGACATTGAATTGTGCAATGAATATTTTGATTTTTTAATAATATAATTTATTTTTAATGAGTAAAAGTAAAAACTACACAGTTTCTCCAGTCTCCTTTAGTTTTTTAAAGAAAATTTTACATTTTGGTGATATTGGCAGAAAATTAGACAAACTGATGACAATTCTATTTTATATCCTATTAGAATAAACATTGGTTATCCTTAATAAAACTCATTTTTTTGTTACTATTATTGAAGGTCATAAAGAATGCTTGTACAAACCTGGGTATATTTGTGAAGCAAATAGTTTAACATGCAATATTTTTGATAATTCTTTAGCTACTGTAAATACACTTTATCAGCAGCTGTTTGCTTCTAGAACAAAATATTTGGGATATCTTGTTACAGGGCATGATAAACCAGAAATTAATAATCAATTGTTAACAGATATAACATTTCATCCATTTGGGATCGGTCGCGTTTACTTCATCGAAAATTATTTTGTCAACAATCATTTTGTCAAATGTTCATTTCGTCAAAAATTATTCATCCTCGAGCCAGAGACCAAAAGAGTTAGATGTGAGGAGTGTGGGAAGTTAGTTAAGAAATTAGATGAGGAAAGTGAAGTGTGTGGAAGTGTGAGAAGAAATTTGTTTAATGAAGTTTTTTTTTTGTGACGAAATAATTTTCGACGAAATGAACATTTGACGAAATGAACTTTCGATGAAACAAACTTTTGATGAAATGGGTGTCGACGAAATGACTATTGACGAAATGATTGTTGACGAAATGAATCAAACCCGAATAAATTTTTCATTGAATGGTACAATGACAAAAAAACAACAATTGAAATTACTTCTGCTTTAAAAGAAAAATATCCACCACGCCACAAATTTAAAGAAAGAGAATTGTGAGCATGGAGAATTATACTATCTCATACTGGGTGAACAAACATAATACCTTACAGTAATGATATATTAACAGTAATTCACTCTTGTATAAACCAGCCTGTATATGTTCCTATACAAGTAATTAATTTATTATTCAGTGCTCTAAACTACAAAACCGATTATCTTCTCTCTTTTTGTTCCCATAACATGAGTTTAGAACCATTAACAACTAAGAACAATCAATTAACATTCAACTTGATCAACATATTATTCAAATTGAACTTATAATGGTATGCTTGTAGGATTCCAATCCAATAATAGCCAATTCTATGATGTTTGTGATTCTGATTTAAAGTTGATATGATTGTGAATTTAATATATTTAATATTTTTCCATGGATAAATTTATTGTAAATGAATTAGTAAATAGAAATAAATAAATAAATAAATTTTTAAATTATATTTTTTCTTGTTTTAATATTGTTTTTGTAGTATTTCTTTTTGGATTAGTTCTTCTTTGAGGATTAAAGAATGATCTTTAGTTCTCATTGGAACTGAACTTTTTGTTTTATCATCACCATCATCATCATCATCATCATCATCATCATCATCATCATCATCGTCATTAATCATGCCCCCTTCCTTTAATTTTATATAAGCTTTATCAAGTATATTTTGTCTTCCTATATTTTATCAGCATTATTTGAGTGATAACTTTAAAACCATCCAAAAAAATGATATATTTTTTTTTTTCTGGGATTATTGGTGGATTGGAATTGGGACTTAATTAAGTCATTACCAAATAATTCCGAATATTTTGGAAGTTGTTGATGAATGCCAACAACATCACTTGTAATAATTTTCTGTTTTAATTTATCCATCCTGTAAGCCACCTTAACATAGTTATGTAGAATTTGGTAATTTGACTTGTATGTAAAATTGTCTGCAAACTATCTCTTCATGTGATAGAAGCACACGTGTGCACCATCATTGAAAACAATTACATATTGTTTTCTATGTCCAAATAGTGTCTCAGAATCCATACTTTAGACAGTTCCATGCTGGATGAAAGAAGTAATTCTTAAAGGAAAACTTCTGATGCTAGTGATATCACATTTATATTGTCACTGTATTGTTAATGAAAGTGGTGGCAATGGTAGTAATAATGTTATTGTCATTATTAATGTTACTGGTAGTATTTGTAGTTGGTGATGTTGGCCACATTGGTAATATCATTATTATCATTATCGTTTAGCACATTTAAAAGTTCCTCAACAGAAGATATTAAGAAACTATATGATCATAAAGTAACCATCTCAATTTTAATTCTGGATTGAGAAAAATTAGAATAGTATTTTTCATTGTAAGTTGAGAATGTAATATTGAAGGATACATGTTTTTGGCAGGATACTAGGAGGCTTTTTTTTCAGACTTTTGAATGTTTTCTTTAATCTGTGTATCAACGAGGCATTTAACTGTCTTTATAACAGCATTCAAACCTTCTAATCTTTGATGATGTTTTTTCACCAGCTGTCATTATTCTGCATTTCCATGACCAGCCCCATTTTTCTTTGGAGTTGTGAATATATTTATTTAGGTAATTTTTGAATAATTCGATTCCGTATTCTATCAAATACAATTGGTGAACTGAAAAGAATAGTTATTTGGATAAAATTATAATGCAAATTATTGTAAATATGGAAAAATCCACAAATGATATTTTTGTCTGGAAAACTACTCTCAATTGATGATTCCAAGGAAATGTCATGCATAATCACTCATAATCAAGCCTGGTTGCTCTAAAAAAACATTCTTTATACAATTGAAAAACCAATTGAATGATTCAACATTTTCATGATTCAACAATGCTTGATATAAAATTATGGGTCTTCTTCCATTCATCAAAACTACCCAACTAACTATTCTAAATGATTTAAAATCATTTCCCCATAAAAACATCTAAAGCCTCATTTCTATTAATATTAAAAATTAATATATTCAAATTTCTTTGCTGTCAAAATGGTGGTCACAAAAAAAATGCATAACAATTACACAACATAATAATAATTTTTAACTGTTTCTTGAGGAATTTTTCAACTGTAAATTGCTTCAACATTATTCTTCATAATATGTCATCTGTTCTCTATCGGATGGAGATCAGGATTGTTGGATGACCAATCAATTAATCACGTTAGTCCCATTTTCAGCAATGAATTTTTTTCGCAACATGTGATGTGTGTTGTCCTGTTGCAAACGTCAGCTTCTAGCATGAAACCTTTGTGCAGCAGGCAAAAGGTGGTTCTGCTTATGTTTGTAATTTTTCTTTCTGTGTATATAAGCAAAAAATCCAAGCGTGCATTCATGAAATCAGAATGATGTATTATATAAAAACCAGTCTTTCCCATATAATTTTTATTATTGTTATAATTTATTCTATGAAGTAGAAATCAATAATTTAACACAATAAATAAATAAAATTTTTTCTACTTACTTATCAAAGGGTCTGGTTGATCCTTTTGGAACGGTAGTAACTATATAGTAATGATGATGGATGACAATTCATTTTCTTACAGGTTGAAGGATTGATTGGTCATTAAAAACAAAAATAGTCAATCATATCCATTTAAAGAGAATATAACTTACTTATTGCTTACCTCATGTTCTGTCAATCAATAATGATGGTGACAATGAATCATCCGTAACAATATTCTTCTTTGTCGTTTTAATTGTGCTTCGGATGAAAAAACGATACTGGTGGTAGTAATGGTGGTGTAAAAAGGCAAAACAGTGATAATAATTAACTGGAATGATGATTTCATTCTTTTAATAGAATGAAGGGTTTCTGATCAATAATCACCACCACCATTTTTTTAATAATAACTAGAAAAGCCTTCAAATTTTTGTAAAATAAATAATAATTTTTTTAAAATTTTTAATGTACACAGTTTCACAGTTTAAACCTTTAAACTGGGTTGGTTCTCATCCCTCCTTACATAGAAATAATAAATCAATTTGAACTATTTAGCACCAGTTTTAACTCTGCCGACTAAAATTTTCAGTGAATGAAATTAATTGAATTTGTTGATCAATTTCTCAAAGAACTTTGCTATATATTAATATATATGTAAAACAAATTTTACATTTGGATTTATCATTTTGAACCATCATTAGATCTGGAGTTGTTGAATTTGAATGGTATCTAATTCAAATTATGTTGGATAATTTCATCAATATCGAATAATTCCAGGAATTATTACAAGGTAAGCAAACATGTATACACATGTGGTATTTCTTTTTCTTGAAAAAACATTTCATATCTTTAATTAATTAATATTAATAATAATAACATCATTTTTTTTTTTTACTATTTCAACAGCTAATAAATAAAAGTATTTGGCTGGATTTTTTTATTTGATGAATCATCATCATAATTTATTGCTTATCCCATTCATAACTTCCACCTCCACCACCTCCACCACCTCCGCCACCACCACCTCCATACTCTGCAGGAGCAATAGGTGGTGATTGTGAAACAGCTACAACATCAGGAGGTGGTATTGCTGATTTTTGGAAATCCTCAGAAGTAGGCTGTGTGATGATTGGTTCATCTTTGGGTTCCTGTTTGTAGCATTCAATTTAAGAAATAAAGGAATAAATTATTTGTGGCAATTTAGATAAAAAATTAACAATAATAATATTATTATTATTTACCGAAACGGTAACAATATCAGGTAAATCAGTTTTTGGACCATTTTTTCCAGTCGGATCACTAGCCTAAAATTTTAATAACAATAATAACAACATTATTAACATTATTGATATTTATATGGTATTATTTATCATATAACTAAAATATATAAAATAACAAATCAAAAACCACACAAACACATACTTTCATAATTTTTACTTTAATGCCTAAAACACCTTGCCTTAACATAACATGACGAACTGCTGTATCAACATAATCACGTATTGGTTGACCGGAATGAATCATAAATCCATCAACAAATTTCATTGATTTGGCACGAGCAGCTCTTAATTTTCCTGATACAACTACTTCACAACCTTTAGCACCAGATTCCATGATAAAGCGAAGTACACCATAACAAGCCCTAATTTATTATAATGAATAAAATAAATAAATGAACATACAATTACTATTATTGTTATTTAATTGTTGTTAATATTCCTTTCAAAGTTTTTTTATACCTTCTAACAGCAAGTCCTGCCAATAATTTATATCGAAGAGATTCACATTGTGCAATGGCACAAAGACCACGATTTTGCACCTTTTCTGCATACAATTCAACAGTGTTTTCAGGAAATTTAAATCTTTTCTGAATCAAGGCTGTCAATTCACGAATTCTACGACCTTTCTCACCAAGTACATCTTGTGTATGAGTTGCACGAATAATTATTTCAGTTCTTGCGGGTGTTACTCTAACTTCAACACCAGAATATCCTTCTTCAGCTAATTCACGTGTAAAGAATTCATTAAGTTCTGCAAAAAAAACACCATCAGCTACGAACTGAATAAAAAATAACAATTTGATGAATAAAACAATTCTATAATTATTATTATTATATATTAGATTCATCCATGTATAACATATATATATATATTAATTAATCTAATTAATCTATTGTTATAATTCTTAGTAAATCAGACATATCTAAATTCCGTGCATTATACCTTTATATTATAAAGGTATTCAAACAAGAGGTGCCAGATAGGATAATCATCATTTATTATAATCAATTTATAATTTTTTAAAAAACTAATACTTACTTTTCTCTTTTTTGATATTTGAGTGGCCATGATTTTTTTTAAATTTTATAAATAAAAAAAAAATTTTTTTTTATCAGGTTACACGATTGGACAGTTCGTCCGCTAAATCGAGATATCCAAAATATAATTAAATCACGTGATATGCATTATACAGTTTACACTATAACGGAACCTCTTGTCCCTATATGTAATTTTGCTGCTTTTGTTAGTTATAGAGAGTGTTTGCTAAAACGATTTTTTAAAACCTTTATCTCTGAAATTTTAACATGGAATTTTCAATAATAGTTCTGACACAAAAATATACATAATAATTGTACAAAATTATACCAATTTGTAGTGAAAATCCTGGAGATTATGTATATATAACTTCATACTTCCAGATTTCCTAGAACTTTATTGATTATTTTGAAAAAAAAAGTCAAATGTGTAAATTTCTTTAATAATTGCTCGTTTTTTGCTTTTATTCTTGATAATCTAATCCTCAATTTTCTTTTGTGCTTTTTCTTGATGATTGAAAAACGAAGTATCCAAGAATTTCTTGTGATTGCAACTTTAACTGTCAAACATTTAAGATAATTGTTTTCCTTTCTGATTGTCTTCCTATCATCTTACATCTAAAATCATTAAAATTATCACCCAAATACCATTACGGATTACTGCAATTCTTCTTGCAATACCCCATGAATCTAAACTGCTGGATCCAAATAACCACACAAGAATGGCTCCCATGATACCTATTGGTTGCAAAAAAAAAAAAAAATAGGGTCAATTTCTAACTTGTTAAGCAATGCAAATTAAATATATTAATCAAAGGCACCACCAGCTGATGCAATGGTACTTGGAATATCAGTTGTGCTATATTACGGTTCATAAATAAGATAAATAAATTGTATTCATAGTGATGTTTCTAATAACACTCCCCGTTTAAAATGTTACCACGTTTCAAATTTTTCTTCCTGTACAAAATCCCCAGCAACAATGAGAAATAATGATTGGTTTCATCTGGTATAGATGGTTGATTCTGATTATAGAGAAAATTATTGATTATACAATCGATTCTCTGAGCAGTTACATAGTTGGGCTCGAATCCGATAATGGCAGGAACATCTTGAGGCAGTATACTTTTATATATACTGGTTTTGGGCTTGATTTAAAATGATGTTGGTTTCCAAAACCATAGAGCTTTGGAACTGTGTGAAAGTCAAAAGGTTTCGTCATAAGTCGAAAGTGGTCTTGACTTTTGACTTTTGATGACTTTTAATTTTAGTTTGACTTTTGTCTCTACAAAATAGTTTTGGTGACCAATAACTTTACCCAATCCAGCATGACTATTTAAAAGATTAGCAATTTTATTCATTCTTCGGATAATTATATTTGAACTAGTGCGTAAAAAGAGTATAAATTGCCATTTTTTTTTAAAAAGAACTGGTATGTTGATTTATTAAAAAATGGAGTATAATAATAATCAAATCTTGCATGAGAAATTGTCAGAAACCATGTAAAAAAGAGCAACTATCTATATGAATATAGATAACCTTACTAAAAAAAGGTATGCCAGTTCGAATATAATTATACTATCTATATTGTAATTTACTGACAAGGCGAAAAAACTCTTAAAGCTAAGCCAGCTTTTCCTTTTTTGGCATCTGCTGCATTCATGTTGTAATAAAATTTCAACTTGTTCAAGCTATCAGAGTTTTCAAATGTGTACTCTATAGTTTTGCCGAATTCTTCTCCTCAAAAAAAGTAGCCAGCTCATGAACATAACCAAATATTTATCAGTGCCATTGTTATTAGACAAGAAAAGAAAATTTAGTGTGTATACAAATTATGGACTACCAGTGTATCAAAATAAAGATAATAAATTTTCTTTATAAAGCTACCAAAAGTCGTATATACAAATTCCGATCATTTTTCATTGTCTAAAATTTTACAAATAGGCGAAGAAAAAATATATTTGTTAATGTAAATTTGCTTTATTGAAAACTTTTCAATAAAATGTTCTCTTAGTTCAAATATTCATTCCAAAAACACTTCCAGATACAAAAAAACCATATTCTAAATGGTTTGATTATTAATGAATGAATGATTGTATGTATAAATATACATATTGAGTGTATAAAGAAATTTTTCAAAATAAATTTTTTTTTTATCTTTACCAAAACTTATAATAAATTTCATACTTGTATTCTTTTCAATTCAGTATCAAGTTAACATGCTTTAGTGATAGTTATCTAAATAACAATATATTTATTATTGGAGCATGCTGTAACAAAACCAAAGTGAACAAAGAAACTACAGGGGGGAATAGATAATAATAATAAACGGCATTTATTTGTCACTGTTAACCAATTAACGTTATTATTATGGGCATGTTAAGAATCCTTTTAATAATAATAATAATAATATTTACTATTTTAAACGGATTAACCCATTACAAATCCGGATGAAAAAATACTCAATATTAATGTTAATGTTAATAATTATTATTAATGGATTACGAATTATAATAACAACACTAAATCCTATTACTATTACTATAATAATAAAATAATAACAAGCTAGCCGTAATCCGTTAATAACTCGTAATAGTAATAATAATACATATGTAAACTTGATAAGTCGGTCATGTCAGGGCGGACCCCTGCGACCGACTTATCGAATTTCACGTGATTTTTTAATTTATTAAAATAAAAAATGTTAACATTGAAAATATATAATAATAAACATTGAACTCCCCTTTTTACTGCCACCTTTACTAGATGATCCTTTGGTGCTCATAATTATGGTTCTATAATGTGTGTTTTGAAAGGTTAATGTTAAGTATTTATTGTAAACAATTACAATTTTTTGAAATTTTTAAAATGTTTATTTATTATTTATATGTTATTGATTTTTTTATCTCAAACATTAGGTCGCGAAATCAACCTTTTTATACATATTTCTGAACATAATAAAATTTTATAAGAATATGAATGTATTTTTCTTCAGACTACATCAATGATATAACTGATGATATAACTGTTGATATAAAAATGAGATAAAAAAATATAGATGTATTGTTCGCAATTAGACAAGAATGTTCTCCGAATTATTTGAATG
>CAUDNR010000402.1:90930-103713 GCA_958430865.1 Entrophospora sp. SA101
GATCTCGTTATATTCAAACTCATTTCACTTCGTATAAAAGAGCAATCTTCCATTTTGCTGAGGTTGATAAACAACCTTCAAAACAGTACTGGAAAAGATTAAAAAATCAAATAATCTATGAAGCAGAAAAGCCACATCGACAGGAACTTATCTTGAAATACTTGCTAAAAAAATGGCCTCGCCTTGGACCTAATAAACAAGTTGCTGAAACATTCCTTGAAGAGATAGATAACCCTCTTAGATATTCTCAGGTTGATATCTATACAATTCTTCAACATTGTCATAGTTTTAAGGACCCACCAATATATCAAGGTGATGCCTACACAATTTATTCAGAGAGATATCTAGAAGAGCAAGTAGTACCAGTGCTAGCAAAAGAAGCAAAACAACTTGATTCTTATTTCCCTGAAGGAAATATTATTACAGTAAAATCTGCAATTATTATGGGTATCAAAGCACCAATTTTTAGATGTATGTTGTTAGGTTGTGAAGGAGAAGAACGTATTCATCTTTATTCACCAAAAAATATGGAGCATCATCTTAATACCAAACATAATTCATTTTTCGAACAAATTGTGGCAGAACATGACAAGGTCTGGGTATATTTAAAAAAAGATATGAATTTATTTGGTGATGATGATAAATGCAAAGATCAAAAACCACAAGAAACATGTCAGAATGAACATAGATCTATTGAACGCAAAAGAAAACATGAAGGAATTAATAATGGTAATAAACATCAAGAAAAAAGACCTCGAACTAATAATAATCAACCTCAAAAATCACAAGAAACATCTCAGAATGAACATAGTAGATCTATTGAACATAAAAGCAAACATGAAGGAATTAATAATGGTAATAGACATCAAGAAAAAAGACCTCAAACTAATAATAATCAACTTCAAAAATCACAAGGAACATCCCAGAATGAACATAAATCTATTGAACACAAAAGAAAACGTGAAGGAATTAATAATGGTAATGAACATCAAGAAAAAAGACCTCGAACTAATAATCGACTTCAAAAATCACAAGAAGTCTATCAGAATGAATGGAGATCTGTTAAATCTTATTATAAAAAAATTACTCGTGTGTAAAAAAACAATTAGTATTTTTATTATTATTAGAACAAATAATGCATATGTATATATATATATTAATTAAATTATAAATAAAAAATTAATTTTCTTTTTGCATCTTTACTACACGATTTCAATTCCTTCAATTAATTAGTTTCTTTTGCTATATTTAAATTATGTGTGAAAAAAAAAGTTTATATTCGATTGTTCGTATTACAGCCGGTTAAATCAATAAAACATATTTTTTATAGATTATTATTATAAAATGATTGACGGACGGACGATGATAAATTAATTGTTACATTCATCATATTAATATCAATTTTTTTTAATATTACTTTCCGTTTCCGTTGAGAAATTTGACATTTTTTCAATTAAAAAAAACCCCGTTTATTCAATCAGTAAAAATTTTTATGATAATTATAATACGCGTCGAATTTAGTGAATTGAAATTTTAGATGATGGATTTTTGCATTGAAGTGTAAATAATTATTAATATTAGTTTCAACAGTCAACTTCAAACGCAAAATAATAATATTGGAAAAATACGAATTCAAAAATTACGGTTACACCTGATCATAAACATTCCATTTTAACTTCAACAAACGAAGAGTTAACTATCTAATTTTAATTGAAAAAGAGAAAATGTGTTTATTTACCTTATATAATATACTTTTTAAGATTAAATTATTTTTACTTTCTTCTAGTCTTCGTCAAAACAACCAAAAGCCTCAAAATGACACAGTTGAACCAATTGTTGAAGTGATCGGTTCACCTATTATAAAGGAATTATTACAAAATCCTTTCATTGTTGATAATAAGCAGGATAATGTTTTATCAAAACCACCACCACCAAATAGAGAAGCATTATTTGATAAGGAATACAGACTTGCACAAGTTTTGTAAGTATGGAAAAAATATTTAATTGATTGATTAACTCTTTTTGAATATGTAAATTTATTATTATTATTATTATACTTTAAAGCCGTGGGCATCGATATTATGCACCCCTAGTTTATTATTATGCTGATGATGATGATCTAACGTAATTAACGTAAATCAATCAATTACATATTTATGTATTGTTGAAGTTTTTACTTGTTAATCTAAATAATTGGTTGCTCCACTACATAAAATTTTTTTTTTGGCGTGCAGATAAACATAACTCAGAAAACATATTAATATATTTTATTTTACTTTAAGTAAAGAAAAAAGTTTACTCTTTAGCACTCGTGGATTGTTGGAAATTTTTATATAGAAAATTTGTTTTTTAGTAATATTTTTGTTATTATTGAATCTTAATTGCATTTACAATAATAAAAATTCTTTCTTTCTATATACAGTTCACTCTATAACGAACCGTTAGACTTAGTATTAGTATTAGTATTAATATTATAACTAGGGAAAAATGTTTATTATAGGTAATCCGTTATCAACAATATAATTTATATATATTAATATTGGACATATAGGTCGGGCTTAATATTAATATCAATATTGATATATCATTCTCAGTATGTTACAGAGGATCCGTTATTATTAGAAAGTGTGAGTGGACTCTATAATAAATATTCTTAGAGGTAAAGGTTTAATGAACTTAAAAATCATGTATTATCAATTAAATTTATTGTTAAAGACATTATACATGTGAAATTAATATTAATATTATTTTTTTTTACATTAATTCATCTTCATATACATCGAAATCACTTGGAGGGTATACTAAAAAATTTAATAAATCCCATTATTAGAAATTTTTGGAATAAAGGTTTCATCCTATTGCTTGCTCATCTATTTCTGTTGATTGAATTAATGCAATAATATCCTAATCTTCCATTACTAATTCACCTGCAACCATGTTATTCTCAATATTTAAATATTCGTCCGCTAAAAGTGAATCATCAAATGGGAGTTAGTTAATTAAATCTTGAACTTCACGATTTTCTTATTCAACTTCAATTTCAACATTATTAACTTCAAAAATTCTAATTTTCGTGCTTTTTTATTAGAACATGCGTTAAAGTAGAAATTTCATAGAAAATAGATCGACATTATTTTTAAACCGAATTTTATCCATTATAAGACGAATTTTTAAAACAAGTTTATGATCATATTCGGCTTAGAAAGTTACATTTTTATTATTTGTACAATCCATTAAGTTCGGTTTATCAAGTAAAGTAGAAATTATAATAAAATTCGGCTTAACGAAATAATTTTTATTAAACACGATTCGGTTAATCAATTTTGTATCGTTATAAAGCGAAAATCGGTTTATAGTAGTTCGGTTTATCAAGGTTTGACTGTATTAGTATTAGTTCCAGAATTAGCTTTTAAAAATTTCAAATGCTTCAATTTAGAAAATATAAAACATATAAAACACATGATTTTTAAAACAAAATAACCCTGAGACCAGTAATTTTTTATTATCTCGACAATGAATTGTAGAAGCTATCAAATATTGACTTTCTTTTTTCAGATAAGAATTCAATATTTCCCTATCTAGCTTTAAAGCTGACCAAGATGAGTTAGTGTATGACCCGCACTATAGTAATAATAGTAATTGGAATATTTAATGTTTACACATTTACTAACATTAGATTATGATGTCAAAATTGAACTGCCACAATATATAATATGTATATGGAAAAAATGTAAAACGACTCTAATGAATATTACAAAGAGATCAATCAACTGATCACAATGGTTCCCAAGAATGAGTTTCCGGAATCACGTGAGTCTTTCAAAACTAGAGACAACACATTTTTGATGGCACAACTCAAAAAAAAATATTCATTATTCAGTAAATATATTTATTTCTGTTACCACACAAAAAAAAAATTTAAATAAATAAAAATTTAAACCATAAATAAATAATAAAACAAATTCTATTCAATATTTCAATATTCAATCTGTTGAATTAATTTTTGCCAGATCCATTTTTAATTGATGATGCATATGCTAAAATCCATTTAAGATATGCCAAAGTATATTTTAATGCTCTTGTCCATTCTTCCACACTGAATTGTAGTCGTATCGATGCATCGTTGATTTTATCTTTGTTAATTCTATATGTATATGTGTGTGTAATTGTGAGAATGATAAATCAAATAGATAAATAAATATGAAGGAAGAAAATCATGGCAAATTGTTTCTGATTTATTCACAAAAACAAAACAAAACAAGATCCTACCGGTATGGTAAATTTAATTTGGGATCTTCACTTTCCACATATTCTCCTAATTGCTGTAGGCAATTCAAAAATCCTACCATTGCACTATCAAAACGACGATTCTGAAATAATCTTCCTATTGCAATATCACCTGTACCATACCTGTAATAGTTTTGATTAAAATAATTATATACAAATATATATATTTTGAACATTTAAAATAAAAAGAAATGATTGAATACTTACAATTCATAACTTGTTATACTGTCACCATCAATTTTTTCAACTCGTGAAAAAGAGCCTAATGGAATTAATCTATAACTAAATAAAAATAAAATAAAATAGAATAACGAAAATCAATACATTTCTACATTATTTAAAATTTTTGTTTTAAAGAATTATAAAATTACATACTTTTGAAATGTAAATTTAAGCCGTTTTGCAATTATTGATAGCAATAATGCAGTTTGTCCCCATGCAGCATTGATTTCATTCCACTCCACCTTATATATTTTTATGTTTAAAACTTTTGTAAAAATTATAATTATAATTATGATAGTAATAATTTACCGGAATTTTGGGTAAACGTCCAAGTCGAAATCCATTTATAGTTCCAAAATATCCATCATGACCAATACAAAAAGTGTCATTATAGACATTGGTTCTATGTAATTTTTCTAATAATTTTGTATCATGGTCATATTTTAAATTTATACTATCCCTATCATTT
The DNA here is from genome assembly GCA_958430865.1 of Entrophospora sp. SA101. Lineage (NCBI taxonomy): Eukaryota > Fungi > Glomeromycota > Glomeromycetes > Entrophosporales > Entrophosporaceae > Entrophospora > Entrophospora sp. SA101. Next base: position 95,909 of record CAUDNR010000402.1, read on the forward strand.
TGAAAAGATTGTAATTGAATATGAAAATTATTAAATTCTTTCCAATAACTATTATTTTAAAAAAAAAATTATGATAATTAGTATAGATATAATTGTAATAATCAAAACAAACAATCAGATATTCTTTATGTATGTATGTAATTACTTTTCTTCGAGCTCATCAAGTTGACTTGTTTCTGCCTCTAATTTTTCTAATTCTTTTTTCAATACTTCTCTCTCATGTTCAATATCTTTCAACATATCAGTTGCTGCCAATTCTTTATTTTTAATCTATCCACCAAAATAAATAAATTAATAAATAATAACTTAATCATTGTTATTAATATTATAATTATGAACTTTGCCTATAAATAACATATATATGAAATTGCATAATTAATTGCTATCAATGGCTTGCCTCTTGAATTTCTTTTTGTAATTTTTCAGTCTCTTCATCACTAATAATACTTCCATTCATTTTCTTTAAAAAATCTTTATAACAATCACGTTCTTTTGAAGTGTCTGTTAACTGTTTACTCAAACTATCCAATAACATCTCGGTACATTCTTGGCACATTGGATGAGACAACTCTGATCTCGAATTCATCAAATCAAAAAGACGATTCGTTACTTTCAATCGATAACTAATACTGGCCCGTTGCTGTCTATCATCATTGATAATAATGCTGTTACTTATATCGCCACTATCAGATGATAATCCATTCTCATGTGATCGTGATAGCATCACATAAGATTCTGATGGTGCCAAGTAAGAATCTTTCTTCTGTTTAGTTGAACCTATACTTGCATATCTTGTCATTCCGCGTGACTCACTTGCTGTAGACATTGACCTTTTTTTAGATTGGTAACCATCAACATCATCATTATTATTATTAAAGTCATTAAAACTAGTTTTCTTTTTTAACTTAAAGTCTGTTTTATTCAAGTCTGAAACTTTTGATGTTTCTTCAGGTAATGGTGCTAAATTAAATAATTTGTCAAAGGTAACATTCATGTCCTTTGCATGAGTAATCATTTTAATGTTAAAATAAGATATATTAGAAATACATACGTAACAGTATATCTATTGAACCATTGTTAAGGTCTAACAAAGATTCATCAATTTTTATCACATGTCGACAGTTTGCACAGGTAAAAAAACTAATTGGTTCCATGCTTCCAATTTAAATTTTTTATAAACAATTGAATTTAAATTTTTGTGCTACAGTCTTACAATCAAATTATTAATATTTATTTTTCTTCGAAAATAATTTTCACATCGAATGCTTCCCACATTAGCATTCTTTTTTGATGGTGATAAAGCAGATGAGAGTTACAAACACGATGATTCTTTTATATTTATTAAAAATGTCTTGGTAATTAATTATAATAATATTATACCTACTCTCTATCTAGTTTCTATATAAGCTAGATATTATTAATTCAGAATCATGATTTTCGTAGTTAGGCCCTTTTCTATTTTCCAATCAAATTAACTATTATTATTATTATAAGGTGACATTATGAATGGAGTAAATTATTTAAAAAATTTCTTTTAAACCAGTTCAATAACTATTGAAACTATAACTTTATTTCAAACATTGTATGTAGGTGATAGTATCGATAGAACCATAAGATTTGATATGCATATTATTAAAGCCTGCTTCAAGTTTTTCATATTATAAAATATGCAAATGCACTAGTTAGCATAATCACAACTAAGCATGTAAATGACACAGGCTTAAACGAAACCACAACTTGATTCATGTTCAAAGAACTTGCAAATGAAAAATGCAAATGAAAAATACAAAAGAAAAAAAATCATAATTTATTATTGGATATAATATAATGATTCAAAACATTTCTAATAGTAAAAGATTATCATGTATTTACGAAGCAGGACAATCATACACTTGCAGAGTTTATTGGATGAATGCTTTATATTTTTTAATGAAAATAGATATGGAAAAAAATTAAGAATGATCATTTTATTCATACTCGCATTTACATTTAGGGCTTGTTTATTATTTGTTGCACATTAGATTCATTATAATCACCTACAGGACAAAAGTATTATTTATTTGGGACTGATTCATTTCGTCGAAAGTTTGTTTCGTCAAAAGTTCATTTCGTCGAAAATTATTTCGTCGACAATCACTTCGTCGACAATCACTTCATCGACAATCATTTCGTCGAAAGTTCATTTCATCGAAAGTTTATTTTGTCGAAAGTTCATTTTGTCGAAAGTTCATTTTGTCGAAAGTTCATTTTGTCGAAAATTATTTCCTCGAAGTTCATTTCGTCGACAGTTCATTTCTACAACAATTCATGTTAATTTGCATTATTATCAATTATGTTTGGGAGAGTGTGAATTAATTGATGATAACAATTGTTTATTATGTTTATGTGGAATAGGTTTACTAACATATTAATTTAATTAGTGGATAATTTTGGTTTTAAATGTTTATTTATATTTAGTCGAAACTAATTAAAGATTTAGAGCTATGTTTAACACAAAATTTTAATACATGTAATCATTGATTGACCAATCAAAATCGTGAGTTTGATAACGTAAAAATAAATGAATTATTTATATTAATATGAGAGCTAATAAAAATATTCGACAAATGGTTCAAATTTAAGAATTTGGAAGAAAGCATGCGACAAACCTTCAAAATAGTCTAATAAATTAAATTGTACTACTCGAAGATGTATTTAAAGGGTTGGTTTTCGACTTGGTCGAAAAACAACTCTCTTTCTAACTCTTCTCTTGACCATATCTCTCGACATAATCAAAAAAACCTTAATATAATGAATGTCTACGAAATGATTTTAACCCACGCAATTGTTGATCTACCAATCAAATCGTGAATTTGATAACGTAAAAATAAACGTTAATATAAAACATTGATTCATTTTGTCAACAATCACTTCACCAATAGTTGTTTTGTTAACAAATGGTTCGAATTTAAGAAGTTGGAAGCAACCATTTGAAATAGTCTAATAAATTAAAATCGTACTACTCGAAAATGTATTTAAAGGGTTGGTTTTCGACTTGGTTGAAGAATAACTCTCTTCCTAACTCTTCTCTTGACCATATCTCTCGATATAATCAAAATAACCTTAATATAACGAATGCAAAATGATTGTAAACGCGACCAATTTAAGATATACGATCAAGACAAAACATGAACGACGTATGAAAAAATCAAACAAATTTATTTAACAAAACAAAATTTGTAAAAAAATTTTTTTTTTGTATGTAATAAAATTCCATTATTAACTATTAACAATCTAATTGTATAGATCTTGACCGATCAAACCCGCCTATATAATTATTAAATAATTGATAAGCATTCATTTTGCAGACTTCATAGATCTTGATTAACATTCATTTCGATCAAACCCGCCTATATAATTATTTGATAATTGATAATAATAAAACGTTAATTAAATACATTTTATCAAACAGCTTCATAGATCTCGACTACTTTAATACTTACTTCGATCAAACCCGCCTATATAATTATTGAATAATTGATAAGCATTCATTTTGCAGACTTCATAGATCTTAACTTTGACGCTTGCTTCGATCAAACCCGTCTATATAATTATTTGAATAATTGATAATAATAAAACGTTGATAAATATATTTTATCAAACAGCTTCGTAGATCTCGACTACTTTAATACTTACTTCGATCAAACCCGCCTATATAATTATTGAATAATTGATAATAATAAAACGTTAATTAAATACATTTACAAACAGCTTCATAGATCTCGACTTTAAGACTTACTTTGATCAAACCCGCCTATAATAATAAACGTTCGTTTTGGAAACTTGATTTGCAAATAGATCTTGACTTTAACACTTGCTTCGACCAGGCCCGCCTATATAATTATTTGAATAATTGATAAAGCGCTCATTAAATATATTATGCAACCAGATTCATAGATCTTGACTTTTAACACTTATTTAGATACAAGCTATTCAATAATTGATCAGTATATTTTACAAACTTGCTTTGGCAGCTTCGTATGTCGTCATACATCTTGTATTTAACAGTCTACTTTTGAATTTATTTTTTTTAGATTACACAATAAAAATTATGGAATAAATTTAATCCAATGAAATGGTTAGTATCCCATATTTTGCACAACTTGAAAAAAGTTGATATATAAGTCATAGAATTTGTATAATAGTATTGGTCAGAGAAAAGTCATGCAATGATGAAGTACCGTGTAAGACCCCCTGTGTCTGGCTCCCTTAGGTGCAATGCCTCACTTTGGACCGGCTGTAAAGTCCTGTGTGCTAAGGAGGTGGAACTGATGTGGGTGACTCATGTTGGGTGTATTGACCCCTCGTGACATGACTATACATGAAGTCGAAATGAAACCATTTTGACTTTTTGGATAGTCGAAATGGTCAAAAATAGTTTCGACTTTTTGATAAAAATTTCAACAAAGTCAAAATGATTTTGGATAGTTGAAATTATTTTGGATGGTCGAAATGATTTTTGTATGGTCAAAATGATTTTGGATGGTCGAAATGATTTTGGATGGTTGAAATTATTCTGGATGGTTAAAATTATTCTGGATGGTTGAAATTATTCTGGATGGTTGAAATTATTCTGGATGGTTGAAATACTTTTGGATGGTTGAAATACTTTTGAATGGTTGAAATACTTTTGGATGGTTGAAATGATTTTGGATGGTTGAAATTATACATGAAGTCAAAATTATACATGAAATCAAAATGATTTTGGATAGTTGAAATTATACATGAAGTCAAAATTATACATAAAGTTGAATTATACACAAAGTTGAAATGATTTTGGATAGTCAAAATTATACATGAAGTCAAAATGATTTTTGGACAGTTGAAATGATTTTGGATAGTCAAAATAATTTTGGATAATTGAAATGATTTGATAGTTGAAATGATTTTATTGGTCAAAATGCATATTTATTATTATACTTATTTTTAAAAATTTTCCTTAAACATATTAATAATATAAAAATTATAATTATTCTATAGGTTAGAGTTCAACAGCTCATCAACATCAAAATCACTACTACCATGATCATAATTAACAACTTCTTCCTCGATGACTACTCTTACTTCAACTTCTAATGCTCTTTGTAACTCTTGATCTGTAAGATCAAGGTAATTTTCAATAACTATTTCATTACCTACATCAGTTATCTCTTGATTATTTTCATCCAAGTTTTCCTCTTCCCCTTCATCTTCATTAAATTCATTTAATTCATCCAATTCAACTTCTAAATCTTCTATCTCTTCATTAGAAAACTCCATTTCATCATCTAAGCTTTGATTTAATTCTTCATAAAAAATTTCATTGTCAATGTTGGTGTAAGTATAATTAGTTTGTGTCGAAATATTAGCAACATAATACGTGTGTAATTTAGCCATAGCTTGTAAACATTCAATTGATAATCTATAATTTGATTGTAATGAATTATTTGTAATAATTAAAATTATAATTTGATTAATTGAAGAAACATAAAAATAATCACCTTTTACAACGTTTTGAGCACATCCAACCTAAGATAGAAAATAACCTTTCACAACCCACATTGTGTGATGTTATAAAAAGAATTTTTAGAGCTAATTTTTGGATCCAATTATCTTTTTGTTCAATCATGTTCCACCAACTTTCTATAGTATGTAAATCATGTACAAATTCAAATTCATATGGTTTTGTATAGTTTTTATATGCTGAAAGTTGGGCAACTAATTGGCTAGCTGAATTTTTACCTCCACCCATTTCAATCCAAAAATTAATTGCTGTATGACATATTTGCCTAAAAATGTCAATGTTAAGGCCTTTTCCTATGAAAAAGATAGGAAAAAATGAATAAATAAATTTTTTAAATATCTTGCCTCTATAAAAAGGGTGAAAAAAATAGCCAAGTAAATAAATTTTAAAATCAAACTGCTTCCACCTTTTATTGAATTTTTCGATACAAAACGAACGAAAGGAGTGATCTACTATGGTTGGATAGTTTTTCACAGCCATCCCAAGTTTTATTAAACGAATAAAACAATCTGTTAATGATGCGGTCTTAAACTCTAATGAAATTATTGTCTCTTTAATTGGTTCGATTATTTTGATAAGTTCCTCAACATCTTGAAAAAAGAATCTATTTCCAAGTAGATTTTTAATAGAATTATTTAAAATTTCAGGGTTTTTTTCCAAGATCTAAAAATAAAAAGAGAATTATTTTATGGTGAATTTATATTGAAATTAAGAAGAAAACTTTATCATACATTGCATAAAGAACTTTCGCATCTTTGGATTGATGCAAGACATTGCCAGGCAGTGGTCCATCTAGTTTTGGAAAATCCCTTGAGACCACCACCTGCAATAATGTTTTTCATTATATCCTTTGACAACATACTTCCCGCTTGATGTGATTTTTGAAAAAAAGAAACTAATTTCATACAATTTTTGATGGTTTTTTTAGAAAATTCATGTTGCATAATATCTGTTGTTAGTAAATTGATATGGTGTGTAATACATCTGATAGGAATAATATGGTTGTATTTTTGGTTACTATTTTTTTTGCAGCAACCATTGATGATGTGTTGTCCGATACAATTGAAGAAAATTTTTCAGGACCCAACTCTTCAATAATATTCAATATTTTTTTAGACATGTAATCAGCAGTGTGAGAGTGGAGAGACAAATCTTCTAATGAATACACATACTCTTTCTTAGATGGAAGAGTTAAAATGAATGCATAAATTGACTTTCCAGATGAGTCACTCCATCCATCTAACCCTGAAATTTAAAAATAGAATTTTTTTTAAAACAATCAGCAAGTTAACAAATAATCAATTAAAAAATAATTTCCAACCTAGGGTGATATTGTTTGAGGATTTTATATCTTCAAGGATTATGCTTGTGATATTGTCTAATTCCTGATTAATCCAGGAGCTTGGAGAAAGTATTTCTATTTGGTAGTTTGTAACCTGGACAAAGATTTTTGATGAAATCAACAAAAAAAGGATTTGATACAGTTTGAAGTGGGATTCCACAACATACATGGTCATATTTTAAATTTATACTATCCCTATCATTTTGAAAAGATTGTAATTGAATATGAAAATTATTAAATTCTTTCCAATAACTATTATTTTAAAAAAAAAATTATGATAATTAGTATAGATATAATTGTAATAATCAAAACAAACAATCAGATATTCTTTATGTATGTATGTAATTACTTTTCTTCGAGCTCATCAAGTTGACTTGTTTCTGCCTCTAATTTTTCTAATTCTTTTTTCAATACTTCTCTCTCATGTTCAATATCTTTCAACATATCAGTTGCTGCCAATTCTTTATTTTTAATCTATCCACCAAAATAAATAAATTAATAAATAATAACTTAATCATTGTTATTAATATTATAATTATGAACTTTGCCTATAAATAACATATATATGAAATTGCATAATTAATTGCTATCAATGGCTTGCCTCTTGAATTTCTTTTTGTAATTTTTCAGTCTCTTCATCGCTAATAATATTTCCATTCACTTACTTTCTTTAAAAAATCTTTATAGCAATCATGTTCTTTTGAAGTGTCTGTTAACTGTTTACCCAAACTATCCAACAACATCTCAGTATATTCTTGGCACATTGGATGAGACAACTCTGATCTTGAATTCATCAAATCAAAAAGACCAATTTGTCACTTTCAATTGATAACTAATACTGGCCCATTGCTGTCTATCATCATTGATAATAATGCTGTTACTTATATCATCACTATCAGATGATAATCCATTCTCCTGTGT
>CAUDNR010000403.1:622-14693 GCA_958430865.1 Entrophospora sp. SA101
TATTGTTGCACTTCTGAGCATAACTTTCAAATTTAAAAAATCTATGAAAAGAAAATTTGAGACAAATTTTTTTTTTTTAGATTAATAGACTCCCCTTTTAAAGCTGAATTGAATGGTGGTAGGTTTTTTAAAAATCCAATGTGTGGATCACATAATATTTCAAAAATTTTAACTTTTGAGTATAGATGATCCACACTGTACCATCTTTGCAACCATTTTGTTTCCTTTTTTGGATTGCGACATGGAACACTAGTGATGTAACAATTATCCATTGTTCAACCATAGAAGAAAACAAACATTAATCCAGTGTTAGTAATCTGTATTAATAAAATTCTTTTAATGAATGAATGAGTGAAATGAAATAAACCACTGATCTTATGTCTGCTCATTAATCTATTTTTTTAAAATATAATACAAGTTAGTAACAATAATAATGATACTCAGACTTTAAAATAATCTAGTGATTGAGTAATAATAGCCATTGTTTTCAAGATTTGGTAAGGCTCTGAACAAATCAATGAAATTCGAACCAATTCGAACTAATTCGAATTTGAATTGAATTGAATCACTTAATTTTTGATTTGAATATATAATTTGATTTGAACGGATTCAAATTCAGATTGATTCAATTCAATTCAAACAGATTCAAATATATAATTTGATACAATTCAAACTGATTCAAATATATAATTTGATTTGAACTGATTTGATTTGATTCAAACTGACTGGTTCGAATCTGTAACAATAACTGATTGAATCCATGATTTGAATCAAATACACTATATATAATAAATGAAAAATCTTTATTTTAATGTATATTTTATAATTTTATTTACAAAAATATTTTTTATTTTATATTTATTTATATAGTATAAATATTGTAAAATTCAAAAAAAAATTTTTTACCTGGAGCAATAATTGCATCTCTTGTTGAAGAAGCATCAGTAATATTAGTACTTATTTTAGATTTAATGAATTGTACAACTGTAAATCGTTACTTTTTTACTCATATTAATAATATAGGTCACATGACAATATTAATATTAATATCAAGAAATCCGTTATTATTAAAATTCGAATAAATATCAATCTATTAGTATTCATTAAATGGAGGCACACTAATTGAGATACACTGTGTAATATAAATTTAAATTATCTATAAATTTAATGATGTTAAAAAAATTTTAGGAATCTGGTTTGATTCAAATCAATTTGAATCGAATTGAATCCTGTTTTTTTGAATTCGAATCAAATTGAATTGACTACAGATCAAATCAAATCAAATCACTCTCAAATTTGATTTGATTTGATTTGATTTGATTCGTTCAGAGCCTTAAGATGTGGTAATTTATGTTATTGACTTATTGTATATTGTCAAAACACCTACCTATCTTTTCAAAGATCATTTTTTTACTGACCCAAAAAAGAAACTACAAATAGGAAATGCTTTCCATTATCAATACCAAGAAAATGGTCCATAGTGTAATTCACTTACTAAAGAGCCTTTATTTAAAAGGTCAACAGGAATATAGTAACTGTTTGACATTAGGTTATGAGTTTGGTGGTAGTTCTTCTGAGATTTAAATTATTCAAAAATTTATATTTACCTTATCCCCAAAATTTTCTATTGAAAATTGGAATTTTTCTGCTGATCATAAAAGGATCATCAATTAACACTTTATTATAATTCGTGATACGTGATAGAATCTATATGTCGATCTGATATCCGCAAACAAAAAATGATATTTTTAGATACATTAGAACCATAAAATTGCTTCACTTAAAAAAAAAATTTTTTTGTTTAATAAAAAAAACAAATTTTACTATCGGGTATCTCGGATTTTTGAAGTAAAAAAAAACTTTTTGTGTAATTTGTGATACAAATTTAGGACTGATCTACTGTTTCAACTAAGAATATTAGCCGAAATTGTCTCTCTTAATAAATGATCATTGCCGAATCCGAAATGCCGAAATAGTTTTTCATAGTTACCAAAATCAACTTTATTAGTTGTTGAAATTATATCTGAAATTATTTGAACACTTTAACTCAATAGCCAAAATTCTCAGTAGTTTTTTTTATGTCTATTGATATAAAGAATATTGTAAATCCGAAATTGCTTGCCGAAATTGATTTTTTCAAAAACCATTTCGGCTAACATCCTTAGTTTCAACCAATCAATTAACAGATTCGTCAACCTAATTTTCAACACTGGGCTATACTTGAATTTACAAAAATGAGACTTTTTAACTTTTTATTAGTAAATATTAGCCGTTTTTTATTATTAAAAAATGTACCGATCATCTTAAATTGCAAAATAAAATCATGTAATGTCATTTTGTATATATAACAAATTTTTTTTTATGGTTGATCACTAATTATTATAGGAACGATCTGCAAGCTAAACATTAAATAAATATTATTTAGTTTATACTGTGAATAAAAAAAAGGATTATTTTATAAATTGTTATTGATATGTTTATAAGAACATAATATAACTTTTAGAAATAATTGTTTTTGATATTAAAGAATAAATTTTAATTGTAGCTTATAAAAAAGGATTGCGGAATTGTGACTTGTTGCAACACGGAGTCGCACAAACCGCAATTTCGCAATTATCCGCAATCCTTTTTTAAATACTTTTTGTGTAAAGTATTTATTTTTGATATTGATATTTTATTAGATAATATTCTTATATAACTTTATTTAGGTACCAAGAATAAATTGCTGATATTTGTGGACAATTGGAAAAATATTTTGCGACATATTAATATTAATATATATAGTAATTTAGTTAATTGCGGACATTTAAATATAAATATGATTTTCCACAATGTTGTTGTAACACAATGTTGCAGCAGCCTCGTCTTTATTAGGGACAATCTTGCAAAACAAGTTTTGTAAAATGTACTAATGAACATTTTACCAATTATTCAATAGTTTGTATAGGAGTAATCGAAGTAAGTGTTAAAGATAAGATTTACAAAGCTTGCAAAGCAAGTTTTGTCAAAAATTCAATAGTTTTTGTATAGGCATGATCGAAGGTAAGTGTTAAAGGCAAGCTTCGTAGATCTACTGATGAACATTTTATCAATCATTCAATAGTTATATTAATTATTTATTTATGCATATATTATTAAACGAATAAAGCCAGAGATAAAACATCTTTTAATTTAATCATTATTGTTGCTTGCTTATATTATCTGATTATTATAATCATTATTTATGTAAGAATAAATGTTTAAAATAGATACCTAAGTGGACAAAACTGTGTAAATATTTATTATTTGGACACTTTTGCTTGGAATCGGACAAATTTCTACATATATGAATATAAAATCAAAAATTTGACTTTAAGGCCGAGATCATATTTACATATGATAAAGAAGTTATGTACCAAATTTGGTGACAATGACTACACAACAAGGGTATCGAACGAGGGCCAGTATTTAGTATTAGCATGTTACAAATTCCGTTACCTATTCCACCTAATTCATTCAACTCTCATCAACATATTTACCTGTAATAGGTTCAATAGTTTTTTGGCTTCAAACAAAAAAATATAATTGTTAAGAAAAAATTCTAAAAAATCGCGTTCCTTAAAAATTTTCGTGAAAATTTCGCAACATCAGGCCCCGATATATTTTTTGACGAAAAAAAAAAACTAGCACAGATGGATCTTAATCTTAAATGCTTAATAACTTTAATTAAATGGCACATCGGGATAAATTATTATTTATAAAAAAACTCAATATAAAAATTCTTTTTTTCTTATTATTAATGTTTAATATTCGTTAAAACTTCTCAAGAAAGTATTAAAATTATGATCATAATATGTTTAATTTTGACCAAAGCTTTGATCAAGACAGTTGTGCAATGTGCCACTTAATACAGTATATTTTTTATAGGTTGATGATTATAATAATGAAAGGTTTCTTCAGAAAATAGAAGGAGTAGGATATTCAATACACTGAAGTGCCATCATCTTTTTCAAGCAAAATTCAAATTATTTAAATATGAATGGTTAACTTAATTCAATTGGTTAATAGCTTGATGTCTTTGATTGCTGCAATTTTAATTAAATATTAAAGCTTATACTGTAATTATCCAAACTATTCAATTAAATTCTCTGATATTGATTATCAAATCAATTATTAGCAGGATACAAAAAGAGCATCCAGATTTTGACAATGAAAAGTCATCTTAAATATGAAGTAATCAATGACACAATTAGTTTTGTATCATCAGTGATAGAAGAAATTAATCAATATCTTCCAAACTCTTATTTATTCACCCCATGAATATTTTTAATCCAGTAGAATGGCCAAAAACTAAATAATTTTGGTGATAAAAGTTAGAAATTTTGATCAATCATTATTTATCCTCATGTAATATTAATTGAAGAATTTTATGATTATATATAATTGATGCTAATTACACAACAACATCAATAGATAGATATTTTTATTAAAATATCTTTTCCAAATAATTTACTCAATTCTATCAAGTGTGAATTAGTGTTGGTTTCCAAAACTAGAGAGTTTCGCAACCGTGCGAAAGTCAAAACTAGTTTTGATTTTTGACTATTGACTTTTGATTTAATTTTGACATATAACTTTTAATTTTAGTTTTGACTTTCGTCTCTTCAAAATAGTTTTGGCGACCAACACTAGTGTGAATATAGTTTTTCTCAACAAAACATTACATATGTTGATGTTAGTAGGATTGGAAGGACCAGACCTTGATTATGATAGAACTATACAAATCAAAAGATGAATGTCGAATTTTTCTTACAAAAAATAATTCCTATTCCCATAATAATAATAATAAATAATTCGTACTACAATTAATGCTAAGAAATAATAATTATTAATACTTCAATAACAATATCATCAAATTACAAAGGTTAAGTTTGTGTTGGTAGTACATTATGGTTCATTATTTACATTATTTGGGAAATCAATTACTGTAATTGTACTACTCGTATTAGTATCATCCATTTTTTCTTGTCATATTAATATAAACCAGAAGTCACACACATTGAAAAAAATACAATCAATCACCGTGGAATCACTATGGAATAAATGCGGCATCGATAAGCCGAACAATTTTTTTATGTAATTCTCGCATACAAAGCTGATCATAATGTAAATGAACAAACAATGCTTTGTTTTTTGATCTCTCACGCATCCTGAAACATTCTTGTTGGATGCTTGCTCTTGATGACCAAATATATACACAAGAGAGTCATTTGCTCTTGATGGTCAAAAAATTTGCACAAGAGTGTTTGCGTCCTTTGTGAAGAATATAGCTTAGTTGGTTACTTGACCCATATCTAATGTCTACGAGAGGTGATATTGTTTAAGATTCCATTCGTTTTTTGACCAAGCTTTATTTGAGTATATGCACACATGCGCATTGATAGTTCACATATGCGATCAAAATGTTTGTATTAGGCTATGGGATTCTAGTTCTATTCGATGCTTGAAGATCCATTATTTTAACGCTATAATACTATCTGAATATAGAGACCAATAAGTTAATATTATAATCCAAAAAGGAGGCAGAAAATAATCTTGGAACATTGTTCCATATATGGATCAAACAATTCATAAATTATCACTCACAGAGCCGAATCGTGAGGAGCTTGATGAACAAATCCACCAGCAACTCAAGATCATCTTTCTTTTGTAAAATTCTCGACTACAATTTATGGTGACGTAGATTCAATCGGTTTTTATTTATTTACCAAATTAGGATCCTTCGAACTGCATGCAAGCCGAGCTACCATTACCAGTTGCTATGGAAATTGCATGAGAATACAAATTTCCTAAATAGAATCATTAGAATCATATATTGATTAGTAGAAAAAGCGATATATTAGATCATTTATTATATTGTTGTTTAGGGGCACTCAGCTAAGACAATATTTAAAAAAGATTAATATTAAGGGAACATAATTAGCAATGATGAGCAATATCAGCAAGCACCATTTGTTAATATCAATAATAAAGTTTTAATATACTAATTTCAATCCCTGAAATTTCTTTGTGACATTTTTTTTTTTTGCATATGCAGAATAATAATAATAAAGAAAAAAAAAATCTATTTTAATTAATTTTCATGGAGTGTTTATTTATTACACAGGATAATGTTTTGATTAAATAAAAATAAAATAAAATCAATTCTGAAAAATTCTTTTTTTTTTAAATAAAAAAAAGTTTTTAAGATAAATTAACATGTTTTTATAATTATATTATTCTTTATAAATAATTCTTCAATCCATAAAAATTATTTAAACAATAATAACAAATGTCTATCATAAACGTTGGAGCAACTCCAGGAACATTTTTGGCATTTTTGACATTAGCTGCAATTGTAGTTGCAGTTTTATCCACTACTTTTATAAAAGCAATTTTTTTTGTTAAAATAACACCAAGCGATCCTACCGACACTAGATTTCTAACACTTGGACTATGGGGTACTTGCGTTCAAAATACTGGTCCTTTAGAATGCGAAAGTCCAAAATTTGGCTACACGTTTGGTAAGTTATTAAAAAAATATTCATGAAATTAGAAATAAATAAATATCAATTAATTCAATCTCAATTAATTTAATTAATGATCTAATCTAATCTATATCCTTAATCTAACTTGTTTTTTTTATTTTGGTAAGATCGTTCAAGATTGAATATAGTAGTTCCGGATGGTGTTGTTATTCCAACTGTTGGTAGCGCTTTAGGTTATTTAGCTATAGTTCATATATTTGGTAGGGTTATTTAATTTCTTTATACATACATACATACATACATATATATATACATTTATTTATTTTTCTCTAAACAATCGCTATAATTTTTATTTTTTTTTTTAAAAATCAAATTTCAGCAATATTTTCATTACTTGTCACATTATTACTTGGTATAATAGCTCATATACGTGCTGCAAAGCTTTTATTAGGTATTGCATCGCAAATATCAATTTTATCAACCGGGATATTATTATTTTCCTTCATTGTTGACTTTATAATGTTTAATAATGGCGTGATGACTATAATTAATACGATTAATGTGAATAGTCAATCGGCTAATTCTTATAAAGCAACCTTTGGTATCGCTTATTGGTTGGTATTGATAAGTTTAATTATATCAGTTATAGCTGCAATAGCCTTTTTCCTTGGTAGAAAATATATAATTAGGAAAAATTTTTCCATTGAAGATGATGAGTCTTCGGATGATATTACTAATACTACAATGGTATCAGATCCAGCAGACAGATATGATCCATTTAAAAAAACAACACAGCAACAACCTTTTTATACAACTAATAATATGGTTGTTAATAATGATTATGATTATGACAATGATAATCGCATAGTAAATAATTATCCAGTTGATGATGAAAATTTTGCATATGACAATCTTCAAAAACCCTATCCACCAAATTATTTACAAAAGCCGCAGCAACCAATAAATCCAGAGACTATTGAATATTCTCAGCAAAATAATACTAATAAGCACACTTCTGATACTTATTCACTGGATGAATTTTATACTGCGCCCAGTAATCTACAACCACATTTCCAAAATTCTCCTCACCCACCACCAATGCATAATAATAATGGCTTCAATAATCCACCTCATTCAACACAAAGTTCTACTTCCAACATCTTTTATCATTCGCCTTCATCACCTTCATCACCACATCCACCAATAAATCAAAATGCACAATTACAACAGTTACCACCACCGCAGCTACCTTTACATTCAAAACCTACCCCCACACCTTCTCCTGCGCCAAATACAACACAATTCTTACAACCAGATTCTTCAGTAAGAATAAATTCGCCCATTCAGCAATCATCATCACAACAATATCAAAAATTAAATCAACCACAACTATTCAATCAAAATGCAACTCAGTTATCACCAAATTTACCTGCAGCGTCACCTTCATCCAATTCATCCAGTTCATCCAGTTCATCATTATATCAACAGCCATTGTACCAGAAAAAACCGCCTGGTCATTCACATACCCCACTACAACCATCAAATCAACTTCCATTCGGAGCTGTTACTTCCGCCCCATACAATTCTTCTACGTCTCCAAGACCTGGCTATACTACACCACCACAACCATCAAGTAAACTTCCATTCGGAGCTACTTCCTCCTCATACAATCCTTCTCCTATACCTCCAAAAACTGGATATTATCCTCCACAACCATCGAATCAGCTTCCATTCGGAGCTGCTTCTTCCTCATTCAATTCTTCTTTACCAAGACCTCAACAACAACCATTTAATTCAGGTAATACTCCTTACAATTATCAACAACAAAATCAGCCAAATTTAGGAATGAGACAACAGCAACAAAGGCAGCAAGATTTAAGAATTAAACAACAAAGATTACCGCCACAACAGCAACAACAGCGACCAGTACTAATGAAGCAGCAGCAACATCAGCAAAGAACAAGAGTAATTCCAAATCAACAGCCGACAAACAGAAAAAACAATCCACAACAAAGACAAAATAAAGGTGAAGCTGGTGTTGACCAACAGCAAGAAGGTGTTGACCAACAGCAAGAAGGAGTTGACCAACAGCAAGAAGGAGTTGACCAACAGCAAGAAGGTGATGACCAACAGCAACAAGAAGGTGACCAGGAAGTGGAAGATCAAACAGAAGATCAAGCTGCTCAAGATATACAAGATTCATATTATGATCCCAATCAAGGTGGTGATCATTATGGACAAACTGATTATAGTGGTGGAGATGATGTATCACAACAGTATTATGATGATTCTTCACAATATCAACAAGAAGATCAATTCGCACAACAAGATAATAATGATTATTATCAACAACCACAAAATGATTATTATTATCAACAGCAAACACAGGATGATTATAATCAACCACAAGACCCATATCAGCCACAAGATAACTCATATCAACAGCCACAAGATAACTCGTATCAGCAATCACAAGATATTTACGGATCGCAGGATATGTATAATCAAGATGATTCATCATATCAACCACAAGATGATTCGTATCAACAACCACAAGATGATTCGTATCAACAACCACAAGATATTTACGGTTCGCAGGATATGTATAATCAAGATGATTCGTCATACCAACCACAAGATGACTCGTATCAACAATCACAAGATATTTACGGGTCGCAGGATATGTATCAACCAGAGGATAATTCATATCAAGAACAGCCTTTTGAATATAATCAGCAAGAGAATCCTGATCAGTCAGGATTTTTCCCAGATCTAAAAGACAATCCTGTTTCTGGATTCTTCCCAAATACAAATAACAATGAATCTAGTTCTGTTGGCGGTATTTTAAATCAAGTTAAAAATCCTGTATCGAAAATGAAATTTTTTAAATAAATAATATTCTTAGAAATACTAATAATGACACAAGGAGTTTGTAATTGTAGATGGGATGAGTTAAAATTTTATTTTTAAATATTTAATCACATATATGTAATAATAATAAAGTAAAAAAAAAACTTTTACATCACATTTTTATTTTGTATTTATTTATTAAAAAAAAAATAGATAAAAGTCAGTTAGTTCCTGGAAATTATTTGTTATTATAAAAATATATATATATGTATTTTATAAAAATAATCATTTAATTATAATAATTATAATAAATAAATAAAATATATATACATAATAAATTATAAATTAATGAATTATAAAAATAAATAATATATAATATAAATAATAAATTAAATAATAAAATAATACACTATTACACTATAATACAATTGTTTAAAGATAAATAAATCAATAATACATTAATTTTCTCATCTAGATCCAACACTTCTTCCATAATTGTTAAATGAATTATGATGTTGATTATGATGATTATGATAAAGATTCTGATTGTGAGTTTGATGATTAATATGACGTTGATGTTGATTTGAATTATGATGTTGTTGATTATGATGATTTGTTCTCGTATTATTATTATTGATGATTGATGGTGGTGAGGAAGTAATAATTTTTGAATTCATAGAAACAAGTTTTTGTTGGCATTCATAACAATTACAATGATGATTCCCTCCAGATGTCAAAATTTCTTCTGAATTATTAATAAAATGTTCATCAACATCTTGCTATTTATAAAATATATTAATATTAATATATATATATATATATATATATATCTTTTTATTGTAAACAAACTTAATTTTAAAATACATACCAAATCATCACTGTAAAAATTGTTGTTATTAATATCATTATAACTCATGTTATTACGATGGTAATCTCCACCACGATTTGATTTTGGTAATTGGAGATAAGAAGGATTCATTGATCGATTTCTCTCATCCCCAAGTTTTGATTTTATATCATTAACTCTGCCTGATATAGATCTTGGTAAATCACGAATTGGCGGTGAAGACTATTTATCAAAAAAAAAAAAAAAAAAGAAGTCATTTCGATCAAAATATATTCATATATTTCATATATTACTAACTTTATAAAAAAAATTATTAATTAAATTGCTTACAGATCTATTGCTATCAATACTATTATGTTTCGTCATGAACCGTTCTTTGATATCAGCAACTGAATTACCACGTTTATTAATTGGTAATGGAGTGGTAGAATAAGATTTTCTTGCTGTATACACTTCATAATCATCACGAGGTGTTGATCTTTCACGACTTGTAAATGATTTTGGCATATATGATAACATATTATTATAATTATCATGGTGATTTGATTCATAATCGTTATCATTATTAAAAATTTCGTTAGACGTGAAATTGTAATTTTTTTGTTGTTGTTGATAATCTGAATAAATTACATCCGGATCATCAATATTATTGTTAGCATTATTGATTTTATGATTTGTATAATGTAAACTCTTTGAATGGTAAATTTCTTGGATAGCTTCATCATTACAACCTTCATATTTTTCCAATAAATTATTCGATGGTGGAGAATTTCTTAATTTCTGTTGCATAATAAGATGTTTATCTGCATCAATTATTTGATATTCATCTTTTGTTGGCATTTTTTGTGGTGGTTGTGAAGTCTGAATATTTTCATGTGAAATAATTGCTTGGTTATACCCAAGTGTTTTTTTAGATACAATTAAATATTCATCATCTGAAATTTTTTTTGAGATAATTGGTGTTTTACTTTTATTACTATTATCTATAATAGAGGTTTTATTTTCACTATTCAACTTTGGAGAATCTTTTTCAAAAGTACTCTTCACACCAACACCAACATCAGCGGTAACAGTAGAATTAAAATTATTTAGCTTTACTGATTCATTTTTTTGACTTTTATCGTCATCTGGTTTATTATTATTTATATGTTTTGAAGAAGACAATGGTGATGAATCATTGTTACTTTTATTGTTATCGTTATCATTCTTATCATGATTCTTATTATTCTTATGATCACCAATATTATCAATATTATCAATATTATCAACATTATTGTCGTCGCCATCACCATTGTTGTCGTCATCATCAGCATTATTCTTTAGATCCTCAATATTTTCAAAAATAGGTTTTGTAAAAACTTTTTCGCTGAAAACTTCAGCAGGTTTAACTTCAATAACTTTCTCATTACGTAAAAAAGGACTATCATTTAAATGAACGCCGATTGAGAAATTTGATAATAAACCAGATGATGATTTCTCTTTTTTAATAGGCTTTAAATTATTTTTTTGTGATCTGTCACTATTATTATCATTATCATTATCATTTGGTGTAACAGGTGTTGCATCTATTATATTTTCATCATTTTCATCAATTTTTCCAATTTTTTCTTTATTATTATTATCGTTACCATTACTATCACTGTTATCATCATTGTTATTATTAATCAAATCATCTAAATTGAGAGATAGTGATTTTTTTATAGAGTGGTATGTTGTTTTTGACTGTTTTGTGGATGTTGAATCTTTTTTTGTCGTTGACTCAATTGGAAGAAGAGGTTTCTGAATTTCCTCGGGAGTTTGTGTGTATTTTGGAACTTCTATATCATTAGGTTCTACTGTAAATTGTGGTAGTGGCGGTAGCGAATTAGGTGATGAATAAAATGACAATTGTGAATTATTATTAATGTAATTTAGTAAATTTGGCGTTGATGATGACTTTTTCTCTGAAATGTTGGGATATGGTTCTGGTAATGTTTTATCGGAATTTATGGAATTATCATCTGATCTGAGTGCTTGATCCTCCAAAAAGCTATCCAAATCAAGAGGTTGTGGCATATCCTCGCCAGCAAATGGAACCCATTCTTTCATCTTTGAAATAAATGGACCACACTTCTTCAATGAATCATTAAAATATGCAAAATTTCCTTCTGCTATTTTACAAATTATTTGAGAAATGACACAATGCGTGCTTCTTTCACGCCTAATTGCTTGATTCATGTATTCAGCTCTAGCTCTTGCAATATCAGATCCGACAGTTGTTAATGATGATATATATTTCTACGAAATATATTGATAAAGTTAGCTTGGATTTGTTTTGAAAAAAAAAAAATATTATTTTTTACTTATTTTCTTACATCATGAGACTCCAACGAAGATTTACTATCTTTTTTAGATTTTTTCTCGTAATCTTTTCCAATCTTTTTTACTTGCTTATCCAACTCATTAAGATGCTCATTGTGTAACTTTTCTTCTTTCTAAATAATATTAATATAATATAATGTTATAATATATATATTTATATTTATAAAAAAAATCCTATGCAATAAGGGAAAATCTCACAGTTGTTTTTTTGAAATATTTTTCCGAAACTTTCTGAAGGCTATCAAAATCTTTTTGCAAAACTTTGTTCTAAAGAATAAGGATTAGAAAAATATTAATCAAATATAAATAAAATTTCTAATTATAAATAATACAATAAAAAAAATAAATCTACCAATTTATTTTGAACTTCTGAATTTTGTTCATAAAATTGTGAAGAAGTTTGAAGACACATAACATGAATATTATCCATTCCTTTACTATTCCCATAATCTTTTAACGCTTTACTGAGAGTTTTAGATGCTTTGCCAATCTTTATTGTTAGATCACGATAAGCTTCAGCAGCTGCAACAAGTCGCTCAAAGTTTTCTCCGGCTTTACGAATATCTTCAAGAGTAGGTTGTTGAAGCTGTCTATCTTCCAAGGTTTCTATTGTAGGAAAATAGTTAGATATCATTGTTCCGTTACTGTTAATGCCTATAGGTGATAAAATTGGCGACATTGGTGGCGGGGTGAATAATGAAAAAAGTTTCTTTTTTGAAGATAATGCCATTATTTATTCATACATATATTGTATGCAAATATATGCGCTGA
The DNA here is from genome assembly GCA_958430865.1 of Entrophospora sp. SA101. Taxonomy (NCBI): domain Eukaryota; kingdom Fungi; phylum Glomeromycota; class Glomeromycetes; order Entrophosporales; family Entrophosporaceae; genus Entrophospora; species Entrophospora sp. SA101. Next base: position 13,958 of record CAUDNR010000403.1, read on the forward strand.
AATTCGTTAATTATAAAGCACCAAAAAGTTTGTTATAATTTCTTTATTTTACTCCTATTGCCCTTCTTCAATTTCATAAATAGATCTTGTAAAAAAAGTAAATTCTACCTCCTTTTTTTTATTTTTTTTCCAAAGAATGTGTGTGTACCAATGTACTAAGGGGTTTTTTGTACTAATTGTGCTATAGCATTAAATTTTTAGAGTTTAGGGGTATTCCAATGCGCATTATGCGCACGTAGTTATTTGCACATGGAAAAATTTGATGTAACAAAAAAAAATTTGTATATAAATAAAATAAAAATAAGTTTGGTCCAAAGACAACCGCCAGTCTAATCAAAGAACCGGACCGGGGCGTGGCCCAGACTGTAGATAGGGTTTTTGTTCGAATGAATTTGAGTATATTCGAATCACTGTACATTGAAAATTTATTCGAATAAAACGAGTAATTTGAATACGAATAAGACGAGTATTAAGTAATTCGAATAAAACGAATAAGAATTTGTATTACGAATAGAAATTCTAATTGTTCGTGCAACTATTTGTTAAAAAGTTGGATTTCAGAAAGAATAGGCGCTCGTAGAGAATTTTGAATGTAAAACTGTATATATTCTTTTTGAAATTAATGATAATAAAATAATACAGTTCACTCTCTCTATAATGGCCCCCTCTATAACGGCCTCCATTCTATAACGCACTGTAAATCAGAAACCAAATTTTTACTATATAAAAACCTTAC
>CAUDNR010000406.1:19042-32253 GCA_958430865.1 Entrophospora sp. SA101
TGCACATAAAATGTTTCACAATTTTGGTGTAACATGCTGCGCGCGCACCCTGCGCACCCTGAATTTCCAACACTGGTGGTGTGCAAAAAAAAAATGACAATTTTTATAGTTTCACAACCATTACACCAATTTAACTATTGTTTTAAAGCTATAAGGCAGTAGATTTTATTAAAAAAATTAATATGATATCCGTTCACCATTTTTCTCAATAACTTCGTTACAACGCCGTGGCATTGAATCTACAAGACTAATTAGAAGACTATTTGGAATTTTCTCCCACTCCTCACCAAAAAACTTTCTAATTCAGTAAGATTTTTGGGCCTACGCTTCTCCACGTTTCTTTTAACAACTGCCCAAAGGTTTTCAATTGGATTTAGGTCGGGACTATTAGAGGGCCAGTCCATAACCTCTGGGACATTATTACCAAGGAATTCCCGGGCAATACGGCCAGTATGCTTAGGGTCATTGTCTTTCTGTAATCGCCATTCACCCCTCAGCATACTGGGATATGCTCTTCCAATATTTATGTGTAATATTTTGCATCCATTATGCGTCTAAAACAAGTGAGACTTGTTTTACCTTTTACACAGAAACCACCCATGCAAATATTTTGCTTCGGTCTTTTGGCATAGGGCGAATTGGTCCTGCATTCTTATACCAATGCTTTATTGTATTACGAAACAATTGGAAGGATGCTTCATCACTAAATAATGTCTTTTCCCAATTGTCATCTTTGTGCTTTTGTGCCCATTCAACACATTTTGTTTATGGACTAATGTGAGCATTGGTGTAGAAAGGGGAAGAGTATTCCGGTATCCAAGGTTAGCCGGGTGTCCCGATACTGTTGAGCGAGAGACGTTTATTTCAGTATCCTCCGATTTTTCAGCAATAGATCCAGCAGAAATTGTAGGATTTCTTCTAATATACTGGCTAATTGCACGGGAAGCATCGGTTGTTATTTTCTTAATACGACCATATTACCACCTTTGTGTTTACATCTCCAGTTTCTTCAATTTTTTTAAGGTTTCGATAGATTGTTCCAAGTGGAAACTTTGTCAAAGAATGTATTTCAACAGCTGTTCGTATTCCCTGCTACTTCTTGCTTAGATGCGACCATTTTGATGTTTGATAAAATATAAATTTTATCAATTGTTAGAAAAATGATACTTGGAAATGATGGAGGCTTTTATTTCCGTATTTAACTATATCTTTTCCAAAATTGAGGAAGTTACACTTGATCTTTTTCCAAAAAATTGTCATTTTTTTTTGCACACCACTTCATTGTATTATTCCATTATTGCCGAATTTTTTTCTTTTGACCAAAGCGGAGGGTAATGCAAGAAAATATCTCATCATTTTTTTTAGCTATGTCAGTTGTCACGAATTTGGTCAACAGTTCCTTCAGACGACATTGACTTTGTTGGATATCAAATTATTTTTTGGAAATATGAAAAAATCCACCGATTAAAAAACCATTAAAAAAAGTAAGGAAATAATGAATTGCAGGGTAGATATTTTTCTGGAAGGGAAAAAAATTCCACTTGGTAATCTTCATCCTGTTACCAAAATTACTCAAAAGATCTATGAGCTTTTTTGCCTCTTTGTTATCAGATTGTTGAAAGTTCAGAAGTTGAAACGGATGAGATTAATTTTGATAAACTAAATATGCCTCCTGATCATCCTGCTCGTGGCATTCATGGCACTTTTTATTTGAATAATAATTTGTTGCTTCATACTTGTACTTCCAACTCTCAAGTAAGAGTTAAAAGTTATTACTGCTGGCAAGGTTTATAGGCAGGATGAAGATGATGCCACTCATACTCATCAATTTACACAAATAGAAGGTTTTGTGGTCAGTTACAATATTTCTTTTAGCCATTTAAAAGGCACATTAAACTTAGTCTTCAAAGAGTTGTTTGGAAAAATGCATCCACTTCGTTTCCGTTCCTCTTATTTTCCCTTTACTGAGCCAAGCATAGAGGTAGATGCTCAATGTATCTCCTTTCAGGGACAAGGATGTAATATTTGCAAAAAAACTGGTTGAGTAGAGATATTTGGAGCTGGTTTAATTCACCCCCAAGTTTTAAAAAGTTGTGGCTTCGATGATCAAAAATTTACTGATATTTTGCCTTTGGGATTAGGAATAGAAAGATTACTGATGATTAAATACGGAATTGAAGGCATTCGCCATTTTTATGTTAAATGATATTAGATTTTTAAGTCAATTTAAAGTTATGAATTAAGTCTAATAAGCCAAGAAAGTTAATAAGTTAACTAAACACTATAGAAAAATTGATTTTAACACCATTTCTTTCTTTTTTCAAAATACAGTCAGACCTCCATAAATGCACCCTCCATAAATGCACACCTTCCACAAATTCACGCTATGACTTGTTCCCAACCTCAGAACTTGGGGATAAATGCACACCCTCCATACTCTGCACTGCACGGTATTCTTTCAGTCCATTCCATATGAAAACTTTCCATAAATGCACCCCACGTGACTAAGATCATGTAACTAGGATAAATTTAGAAATCATCAGCAAAATTTTTTTAATTTAATATATAGCACCATTTAAAGAAAATTAATTCACACGTGATTAATAAAATAAATTGATGATCTATAAAATAAAAAATTTTTGATTGTTTTAAAGATAAATAAAATGGTATGTTTTATATAAATGTATATGAATATACTGACTATAATTAGAAAGATATTATTGAATTGAAGTGAATTGATTTTTAAATTATGACGTATTGAATAATATATTTACACATATCTATAGCCATCTCATAAAACTTTTAGGATCAAATGTGTTCTTGGAAAAAATATATGTAAGACGAATTCAAAATGTTAATAAAGAATAATGTGAAATCTTAATATTAAAGCTACATTACCACCTCCGCCATTACTAGAAAAAGATATTTCACATGGATATAATGACTATTATCTGAAATTGGTTTGAAACTTTTGAATTAATTTCAAGAAACCCTAGAAATATTAAAATCTCCATGGAAAATCAGATGTTGTACAACTTGGAAAATTGTTTGTAGCTTCATGTGATGATGAATCCTTAGTTCCTAATATTATCATGTCATTATATGTCAATCATTAAATTTATCCTGAACCTTGGCAACTATTATTCTTTGATATAGGAGAGCTTTATGGGCTTGAAGCGGTTAACACTTTAAACGGTAGTTTGAGTAGAGATTATCCATTGATAAAATTTTTTAAATTTTATTTCTTGAGAGAATTACATCAACGAGGATTTTCTTTCAAAGAATTTCTATTTAGCATTGAATCAAAATAGTGTACAATGGTTTTATGGTCTAAAATGGGATTTTGATTACGACTATATCTTGTTGTTTAATCCTTATTGGCATTAGATAATTATCGCATGGTCGAGATAGCTTTTAAAAACGGTGACTGATAATAATAGTAAAGGATATGTAAAACGATTCAACTTTAACACCGGGTATAGCCTTTTTTAGATTTATATTTACAAGATTACAATTACTAATGTCGGTTGGTGAAATGAGACACGCGGAAAGTGAAGTAAAGAAAGTTTTACAAAATGAATATAATGTAGAACCTTTATATAAAAAATTAATACAGAATTTAATAAATAATGAATTTCATATTTTAAAGGTTGATAGACACTTTAATAAAAGACAATTTAGAAATGAAATCAGTCATAGCACATAATAGGGTTACACTCATCTATGCCATCTAAGACATTAAGATTATTGGTTTATTGGAAACATGTAATCATGGATTTATATTGATTTGTCCGTCTTTTGTAGATTATACTGCTACATCTGAAACTGGTGTATCAAGGAAAATGTAATGTTTAGTTAATTTATCATCTTCTTTAGATTGATAATAAATTCCTCGATTTTACTTTTACACTCGAGACATATTCCTTCTACAATTTTCCCACCTTACTCGTTAACAACATATTTATATCTATATCCACATTCACACAAATATCTCATTATCATCCCATGTAATACTAAACACTATTGCTGAAACCATATGAATTGTCATATGGGAATCCAAAACAAAGAGAAGATTGGGAAATAAGGTTTGCAGATATTGTACCATTTGTAATACTAAACACTATTGCTGAAACCATATGAATTGTCATATGGGAATCCAAAACAAAGAGAAGATTGGGAAATAAGGTTTGCAGATATTGTACCATTTACTAAAAATATTGTTGAATCAACAACCAAGTTCATTATTCAAATTAGAAGAGTCAATGAGCATGTATTATTTTGACAGTAATGTCGTTGGAGAGATAAATCAAACATTATCAATGAATAAGAATTGTCAGAAATCATATCTACCTAAACTTTGGAGATATATTGGCAAGAGTAATTTTGATAATTTTAGAGCACATTATTATGGAGCATTAGAAAAACCAGCACAAAGATCATATCCCATTTTTAACAATATTTTCAAGCACCATGATTGATAAGTTAAACATTTATCAGCCATTATAAAATTTGTGAACTTTTTATCATTAAGATTAAGTTATCGGATAACTAGATTGACCGCAAACAATACAACCTTTAAACAATAAACTATTTTTGAACAAAAAGAAAATGATGTATCACAAGAACTTGTGTTTAATAAGTTATTTCATGATTTTCATTATTATGGAATCAAATGATCAAAGAAGATACAGTAACCAATACAAAAAAACTGGTAGATGTACCAGAAATGAACACACACAGACCAATAATCTTTGGGTTAATTGGTCCAGAAGATCAAAGATCATATGTATGCGCGCAATAATAGAAAATCTTGTAGAAATACAAAACAGTTTTTTGAGAAACATTTTGACAACACCAATCGGAAAATGTGAACCTATCAAATTTTTACAAGGATCTAGAAATCATAACGTAGTAATTGATACTAAAATGTATTATTATCCACCAGAAATTAAATTAAATTGGACAATTTAAAGAAATTAATTTAATAATTATGAATGAGATAATGATTTTTTGGTTTATAGTCAAAGAAGTTTGGCTGTTGTACAAGGGCAAAAAATCATTTATAACTTACGAAATATTGAAGGGGAGCTTGCCAAGAGTTTGGTTATGAAAAATACTATGCTGAGCAGAATAAAGAAAACTCGCATTTGAGTCATTCTAATATTATTACAAGCTTATTAGTGATATTAAATTGTTAAGATCATAAGAATTTTATCATTTTTGGAATTAATTTTATGTTTTATTAAACGAGCATCAGTTGGTGCCAGGTTGTCATCATTGGCTCGTGACAACAATGAATTCAAGAATATATGGAAGCTAGGATTGAAACTTAAAAATATCATATGAACTCTATTATGCTAATGGAGTGATTGAACATACAAGAAATATAAAATAGTAATTGATAATGTTTTGAAAAGTATGATTGAAAGTTCAATTAATTTTGAAGCAATAATTACTGAGGAAATTAAATAATCCACCAGCAAACTCATTTGCACCAGCATTAAAAAGATTTATATTTAGATTCTTGTCATCAGAATCGGTTAAAGAACATGAATTACTAGATAATTATTTAACTGATACGAGTTTCAATCTTTGGTCATCAAATATTAAAGAATTGATAAATTTTGGAAAGAATCGAAGTAATTAAAATTTTATAAACTTTATAATTTTTAAAAATCATATAATATGGATGGAGAAATTTAATTTCATTCTCTTCTGGTCCTAGTGCACAATCATCAAACAGTTTGACATAAAAAAAGAATTTTATTTATTTATTATCTTGTATTTTTAGTGCCATATTTTGTTTTATTATTTAAAATAATAATAAACCTGTTAAAAAATTTTACACGATATCTTTATTCGATTAATTGACACACAGCCGAATCATTTACAACAATAGCCAGCCATCGATGTGAATGGACTTTCAATCCAAAAATAATCAAAAATTAGAACGAAAAAAATATTTTTTATTAATAATAATAACATTAATACTACGAACGACAAATCAAAAAAAAAAAATATTTGATAAAAAATGAAAAAAAAAATTTTTTTTTCCAAAATTTGATTTCTGCTAATATTTTATAATTTCAGTTTTTGCCACGTTTTCGTTTATTTTCAATTGCAGGATCGGTTACTTGGATCTTTTTTGATGATGAACTTTTGTGTTGTTCATCTTGATCTTCTACTAGTTCTCCTGATTCTCCTAGTGTTTTACGTTTTCTTGAACTTTTAGAAGCTTTCTCGACACCGGGACTAACTTCTACTGGTGTTGCTGCTTTACTTTTTTTAGAACTTTCACCAGATTTTTCATCCTTGTCATCATTTGCCGATTTGCGCTTTCTTGAAACTTTGGTTACTTTTTCAGCTTCATCGCTTATTCCTTTTTTAATTTCTTGATCTTCGTCGTCTTTCATCAACTTTTCTTTATCATTACCTTTATCAACGCCATTTGACTCTTTATTTTTTTTCACATCGTCTTGAGTTTTCACGACAATTTTATCAATATCCATTTTGCTATTGTCGTTATCAACCTTGCCAATTTCTTTATTATCATCTTTATTAGCAAGTTTATCATCATCATCAGTTTTGCCATCGGCAACTTTATCATCTTCATTATCTTCGCCTTCATTGTTTTCATCTTCACTTTCATCTTCTTCTTCATTACTTTCACTATCAGAACCAGTTTTGTTTTTTGTTTCAGAAGATTTAACTTTTTTAGATGATTGCTAAATTAGTTTGAATGAGTGAATAATATTTTTTTATTAACATTATTCTCAGTCACGGGTAATAAATAATCTAATAAATATATAGACTACCTTTTTATTAATTGTTTTACCGGTCTTAATATTTTCTTCTTTTGCTTTTTCTTCGAATTCTTTTTTCTCCTCAGCAGATACGCCTTTCCATGCCTCAGATAAAATCTTATCAATGTCAACACGATTTTTAGATTTGTGCTCTTCCATAGCTCTATATAATGATCTTTTTTCATTCATAAAAATGTCTCTAGCAGATTTCTTACGAGGAGCTTTGGATTTTTTAGATGATAATAATGATGATTTAGTTTTTCTCTGAGCCTTGCTCTCATCAGAACCGGATACTTCTTTTGGATTTATTAACCAACTATAAAGTCTATCAATTATAGTTCCTTTATCGCCACTTGCTTTCAAGTTAAAGACAGTACACATGTTTTTCAGTCCAATTAATTTCCATTTTTCCAATTTTTCCTTAATGACAATTTCGTCTACAGGCGTGGCATTAGAAAATCCAGAAAATCGGCGGATGTTTGATTTAATCTCATTTTTCATACCAACAGTTCCATAAAAGAGTTTGTGTAGACCTTTCAATACATCATCATTGTATTTTAAACGATTAATATTACGTGAAACAGCGGGGATTTCACCAAGAGGTGTTCCTGAGCCTTGGCCAATATTTTCTAATTTCTTTCTTGAGCGACTCTTGGATTCTTTAGCTTCATAGCTAAAAGGAACTACTTGCTTCACTGCTCTCTTTGGTCTTTTATTAATAAGAAGCTCTATAATATATTGGTAGCAGTTAATATATTATTATTTTGTTATTATTTTATGATATACATATATTATTAAATTTCTTACCGTCATCATCATCGTTATCATCATCGTCATTATTATTTTCAGTTAAATTTGACTTGTTTTTATCATTGTCATCGTTGGTTTTTTGCACCGTTGATGTCTTATTATTTTTATCATTATTATCATTAATGTTTGTAGTAGTGGAAACAGAAGGATCTACAATTTTATCAGAATCCTCAACAGGCTGTGAAACAGTAATAGTTGTAATTTCTATATATTTACGATTAATAAATAATACATATTTAATTATTTAATTATTATTCCTCCGCTCTTGTACTAAAGTTGTACAGATGGTTATTATTATCACTTACCACTCTTCATGATTTCATAAATTTATATATACAACAATTAATACTAATTATTTTAATTAATTGTACGAAAGAAACAAAATATAAATGTATGTACAATCTAAATATTAATCACTCTATAGAGCGAATTAACAGTATTTTGAATATTTTGAAAACTATGATTTATATTTAAATTTGAGATGTATGTATATTTTAGAGTATTATGTTGAACAAACAGAATTAAAAAAGTAGTTGGTTGATGTGTAGTTTTTAAAAAAAAATTAAAAATTAATGGGAAAAAAAATAGTCTTTATTTTTAAATATGACTTTTGATTGGACAAAAATTAAATGTATTACAAATAATTTGTAAATGATTGGCCGAGATAATCTAGTATATATATTAATATATCCGAAAAATTAAAAAATAGCACGCTGTACTACATAAAGGAAAAAAAATCAAATTTGATCGTTTTTTTAACACCAATACTTTTAGTAAAAATGATCTTTCTATGTCCATTCCAATTGGTATGTTCTATAGATGGGTGTCTAAATTGTTTTTGGGATTGTCTAAAGTCAAAATAATATTTAGACAAAAATGTCTAAATGTCTAAATTAATATAAATAGTAATGATTTGCTTTAAATACAACTAAAAGTCACGTGTATATACACAAAATCCACAAAGTTCAGTAAATTATCCAATAAAAAATTCAATTTCAGCATTTTAGACAATTGAGACCATGATTGTCTGAATGTCTAAATTAATTTATATTTTAGACATTGTCTAAATAATTTAGTTTAGACACCCATCTATAGTATGTTCACATCTCCAAGTGAAAATTCATCATTTTTTTTAAAAAAAATGGTAGAGCATATATATATAATGGTGCTTCGTGTAATACAAACAGCACCAGGGTTATTTTTAAATATAAAGATTTTCGAATTTTGAGGCAGCCACCAATGATTGGAGAGGTTGGTAGTTACTAGGATAAATTGATAATTCTGTAAAATAAAAAATAATGATAACAACAATAACAACAATACAAACAAGATCAAGATACAAGTTGCTTTTGAAGATGATGAAGATTTGTCTAGTTAAAGATGTAATTAAAGATGTAGATGTATGTATATCCAATAAATAAAATTGGCGAAAAGAAAAAAAGTGATTTGAACTTTTTTATCATTTAATATGCTTTTATTTTTATATGACAATAATAAAAAATCATCAAGAACAAAAAAGTGATGATACTGCTACTTCAAAACGAATAATTAAGGTTATTAATTAATGGTAATTTTCATTATATTTAACTATTTGGATTTTTTTTATGATATATAAATAACTGATTTCTAATTATCATACTTAAAATTAAGGCTCCGAACAGATTAGATCAAAACCAGATCAATAATTTAACTTTAATTTGCTTAATTTGTGCTTATTTATTTTGCATAAAAAATATAAATTTTTTTCAACTTTTTAATACCCCTTTTAACCAAATTTTGAGGCACATGCAATAAAGAAAATTGTTAATAAGAATCATTAAAATTATCACTAAGACCATCATTAAAAACATTTGAAAGGTATTTTTATGCAAAGAAATTTATCATTATTATATTATTGGATTTTTTCAATAAAGGATATTAATAGGTATCATAAATTTGTATATATACAGATCAAACAGATCAAACAGATCAGATCGGATTTCAGATCAGATTTCAGATCAGGTCAGGTCAGGTCAGATCAGATCTGATCTGATCTGTTAGGAGCCTTAAATTTAGGTGTATACAAACGAAATTAGAATTTATTTAATGGAAATGCAGGTGGTGTATAGGTTGCACCTTTTAAAAAGATTAGAGCTGCCAACCCAATTTTCATCATATAGACAACTTAGATCAGTACTTTCGTGGGCATGGAATCTAAGAGTAAATTTATTTGTAGTGTTAATTTATGAAAACTAGAGGTCTCACATTATTTGCTATTAATTAATTATTTATCATTTTGATTTAGGGCATGATTAGAAATCTTTGGTATAATAAAATAAATATTGATATAGATGTTTCCTCAACACTTCCAAAAAGCAATAATCATAAAATGTCAACACCAACAACACCACCAAGAGCAGAAAAAAAATAAAGAATACTGACATATTCATTCATTACTGGGAAGGTGTAAATTGTCTAATGATATGTGAACATTACTGGAATAATTGTTTGTAAGGTGATAAAATTATATGGCAGCATAAATAATTAACTGAATGCATATTTTTATAAATATATTTTCTTTAGAATAAAAAAAAATTTTTTTTATTGCTTTTTTTTTAAAGTTAAAATGTTAATAATTAGAAATATATTATAAAAAAAAATCACAATTGATTTAGAAATAATAAAATAAACATTGATACTATTAGTAGTAATAGTAATAATGACAACTCTGTCAATTATCATTTGAAATAATACTTTTGGTCATACTACATACACAACATTTGACACCAAATATATAATGTTCATGTGATCCCTGAAATATTAATACAAGTATATAGACGTTAAGTATGGTTATGATTTGTGCAGATGGTATGGTATGATCAGCAATTTCGTTGTTACAATACCATACCAACCCTATATAGTAAGCACAATAAGTGAAGTATTGTTAATTTTTTTTCATACTCATCCATCTAAAACAAAAAACAAAAAATCCTCTTCAACCATTATAGAACTTTATAGAATTGTATTTTTAAAAGCCAAATCATTTTGGTTACATTCCTTTAAATATATGTAAATTAGGCATTTTTTATTATATATATACTACCCAGACAAAAGTTTGTAAATGATGTTATTTGTTAATTATGTAAAATACTACATAATAAATACATAAAATTTCATAATTCCTTGTTCACTTTTATATAAAATTTAATATTTTTTGCATTTTGGTACTTTATTAATTAAAAAAAAAGGAATTTTAAAATGTTTATGGTATTTTTGTGGTTTTTTTTTCAAAAATTAACATAATAAAAATATTTAAAATCATATCAATGTCATTACTACTGTACTGCTATTAACAAGTATTAATTCGTGATTCATGTGACAACTGCAGAAAATTCCCAGGCAAATTTTTGAAGATCACTAATAAAAAATTTCTGATACATTACTTTCATCATAAGGTAACTATCCTTACAACAAAACAAATTTTCACCCTGTGAAAATTTGTTTAAGAAAAATTGGAATCTTTTAAAGAACTTTTGCTAAATTTCCACAAACTAAAATAAAAATTTATAAAATAACAAGAAATAACCCTAATGAAAGAAATTTCCCCCCTCGCTGAGAATGAATTAAAGAAAATTGTCCAGATTTTGATATTTTTATTAATGATAATCATGTGATTATTGAAAATACTGTAAAAAATTTTGGTTCAAAAAAAAATTATGTAATGCCTGATTATAAACATAATAGAAATACTCAAGCTCCCAATATCTAACAACTTAAAAATACCATCTCAGATTTAAAAGATGAAGATTTTGCCAAAGCTGCAGAGGAATATAAAAACAATATTTCAAAGAATGAAGAAAATTTTGATGGTAAATCTATTGGGCTATGAATAGCAGGTATAACTTTAATCTTAGGTTTTATAATTGCCATGATTTATGTTACTAAAAGAATTAAAAGGAAAAAATAGATTAATTGTTCAACCATAAGACTTCATTTTTCATATTATTTTCCTTCTAAGGATTTCTGTTTTTTGTTAGGTAATAGCACACCTTCATTCTGCTTTCTTTTCCTGACATTTATTATTTTTCTTTCTTCTTGGTAAATTTCATAGGTAATCCTTTCTTTTCTAGATAAGCTTCCAGTGTCTGAGTATTGTATATTTTGAAAATGTAAGGAGCAATTTTCTCACCTTGTTCTTTTTTCAAAATACTTCTAATGGTGCTATAATTTTTGGGTTCCATAGTAGACCTAATGTAAATTAACTTCATATTAACTATTTTTATATAGGGATAATTCTATATATCACAAATGGATATTATAAAACTGTTAATTATAATCACATTGCAAATGACTAAATTTTGATCCCTGAAATTCTTGGTAACACCAATGTTCACTTTGTCTGGTTTGTTACAGCATGCCCATTTATAAGTTGTGTTTATTGCAGGTTTTTTTAAAATAAAAAAGAACCAATGAATAACAAATTCTTAATGTGATGGTGAAGATATTGTTTCTGGTATGAACAATTCGTTATTATCTGTTGCTTTTGGTCTTAGTTTAGAATCCAAATCTTTTATCAATTTAGAATTAAAATTGATAGAACTCTAAAAATTTATAGCAAAAAAAGGCTTGAGTAAAAATTTTAATAAACATGAAATAAATTATTAGTTACTTACCACTAAACTTTCTAATAAATCATAATATTTTGGATTATCAATCTTTACTGGTATTTCTGTCATGTCTAACCAACGTACTCTATAAATTATACCATCTGGTTTGTCAAATGAATAAATATGCATATTGAAGCCTGTTTTTGATTGGGAAAAATGATTAATATTAATAATTAAAATGATTGCTAACTAATAAAATAAAAATTACCTACCATCAAGATGCCAAATATTTCTAAATTATTTAGATTTAATTGCTTGCATTCCAATTAAAAACTAGTGCTGTAATCCAAAAAAGGAATAAGTATGGTTGCAAAAGTGGTTGCAAAGGCAATTGCAACCACTTTTTATATGCCGTAAATACAATTACTACCATCATCATAATTTACAGCACTAGTCTTAATCATAATGATCTGGACCAAAGTTTTGCACAACATTTTTTAAGACATCACAAATAGTTGATCCCTTGGATTTGAGTTCAAAATTGGATGTTAGAAATATTATGCTAACTGTAATGTATGTAAAGCATTAATATTAATTAAATAAGTGAGACTTAATACCTGTATATTTAATATTTTTAAATCATTTTTAAAAGTTTTTCTATCAATTGCAACATTCCCCAACTCAGACAAACACCCCCTATATATAGTAAAATGCAGAGATAATAAATAGAGTAATGACGAGTGGTGGGCAATAATCACCACATCCTTAAAACACTTTAACATCATTCCTCATTTCATTTTCTCTACTTCTTTTATTGTTGTTTTGTGACATGTTTATAATAAAAGAAGTTTGTTATTTGATCGACGTGTACACAGCATAGTGGAAATTTGAAATGTTACATTAATTTTTTATATTGTGCAACGTAGCTTTACAATACAGTCAGGAATTTTGCTAAATCGGGATGTGTAACAAACAATGTTCTAGAAAATTTTTCCCCAATAAAATTTCGTAA
>CAUDNR010000407.1:12572-23715 GCA_958430865.1 Entrophospora sp. SA101
TCAGGAAGCTTCCATGATTAGTTCAGCAATATGATTAAATATTATTTATTATTATGAATAAAGAATCCCGCCATAAGGATAATTTCGCAGCTTTAATTCTTAAACCAACAGCATTATTTGTATGTAATATTGTCAATCATTAAAACCCGAAGCAGAAGAAATTTTCAAACGACCATCCTTTTCCATTCTCTTATAAAGCAATAGTTCAAATTTTGCAGGGAAATAAATAATAATAATGTCTGCGCAAAAGATCGTGACCCTTACTAAAAAAGAAACAGTAGTTACACTTGTGAAGGAAATTTTTTATGTTGAATTTTTAATACTAAAAATCGAAATGTTACACAGTTATTACAGTCGCTATATTGATTGTGTGACATCACGGGTGGCTGGTATATACGTTTTTGATTCCGCGTATAAGGTACGGAATAGGTACGGAATTGCAACATACTAATACTAATACTGAAAAGGTACTTTTTGATTCCGCCAAGCTGTTACATAGTAATGGTTTTGTACATGGAGACCTAAGAGGTCCTAATATTATAATAGGAAACAATAACCAGGTGAAATATATAGACTTTGAATGGGCAGGTAAAAGGGGAGAGGCAACTTACCCGATGCTTTTAAATACGGAAATTAGATGGCACAATGATGTTATTCCGGGAGGAAAAATCGAAATTATACATGATGAGTGCATGGTAAAAAATGAACTTTCAGGACTAATGAAGAATAAACTATATGAAGAACATAAGATTTCTTATCACCAATTAAAGGATATTTTTCTATGTCCGTTCCAAGTCTCCTTCTAGGTCGTATTCTAAATCTCAAATATAAAACAAATAATAGTAATAGTTTGTTCGTTCTCATTATCATGTGACTAGCACCAGGGAAAATCCCGTGTTTTGTCGATACTGTTTCTCAAATGCTAATGGTTTATTATTTCACAATATCTAATCTTAATGAACCAATTATTGTATTCTCTTCACAATAGAATCTAATAGATTAATATAGTTCCTATTTCAACTGCTAATGTTATTCGAATGTCAAAAAAATTAAATTGATTTTCTTACAAATGTAATTAATTATTAAGACTATTTATTAATTTAAAATAATAATAAAGATCTCTCTATATTGATTGCTTAATTATATTAAAATCGATACAATTTCTAAATTTAACATTACTTGGAATATCATTTGTTAAAAATCAGCAAGGTATCCTTGGGGATGTACAATTGCTCATATTAATATAAATAGATATAATTCAGTTTAAAATCGGCATGGAATAATTGTACATAATTCAAATGCTATAATTTCACTTTTTGGCGAAATAATCACTATTCTTCTAAAAATAATAGTAATAGGTAAAAGATCAGGTACCCGATTTTTACTGATTTTTATTCTAAACTGTCCTTTTTCTATTAGTGACCACTAACTAATACAACCCATTGATTAGCTGTAGTTTAAATTAATGCTTTATCAATTATTATATTGTTCGTGTATTATGCTACTAGGATTACAGGTATGGGTCAAGGTATCTCTTACGACAGTGATCTAGCAAAATAACAGATAAAAAATTACCAATAAATATATACAGTCATGCCTTTTGTTTCAACGAGTACATGGGCCAATCACCTAATTCGTTGAATTTGAGGTTTAGTTTGTTTCAATAAAGATAATTCGTACTTTTGCTCAGCAGCAATATACACGCTTTTAGAAGAAGAAGAGGATGATGAAGATGATGGTTGCAGAGACATTTTTATAAAGAGATTATTAGTTGTGCATAAAGAGATAAAATTATAGAGAATTATAATTTTAATTATGTAGAATCATAGAATTATAGTTTTACCATGTTTTTAGTTATTCTTAATACCATGTGATTTCGATGAAACTTGTGTTAAGAATCCTACCAAAAAAATCGCTGTTTGTTATAAAACGATTTAAATATACTGTAAAATTCGTTGAAACAAATATTTGCAATATTTTTTTTATACAATCAATTAATGATAGATTTCTGTATTGGGTCCATTGTACGTATATTAATTTATCTCAAAACCTGCATTGGGACGAAAAAATAAATCCAGTTTTGGTAGCTTTGACAACTAAAGAAAATGGCTCTATGAACTTGTCATTTTGTTTGAAAAAGAAAACCCAAGCTGATTAAATTAAACTTTTTAAGCAAATTGAGGATGGATAATGGTTTACTAATCCTTGCTTCAAGGGAAGAAGTATATTTAGCCCACATTTCAACAAAATTAAAAAGATGCTGTTACACTAAAAATCATGAAAATAAAGGCAAGAAAACTACAAATTAGAAAAAACCGAGATTGTCAGATGATACTTTAAACAAAATCATTGAGGAGCGTGTTCGTGCTAAACAACCAATAAGCAAAGCCTCTCAAGCCCGAGGTGACAAACAAAAATGGGACGGAAAAATATTTTACCATACCATTCATTTACCTTTTGTCTAATTCTATTGATCACTTGAATATTCAAAGGATTTTTAATCCACAATTGTCTTTCCTTAATAAGACCGGATCTTAGGCGATTAGCACCATAGAAGAAATAAATACTAGTGTTTTAAAAATCCAGATTCTCGCTTAATATTAACATTAATTAATTAAATTATAATATTAAATTTTTATCTCCCGAGAATTTTGAAATTCTCTTTCCATTTTAGGGTAATTTCTGGGTTTACATATGAAACACTTGTTTTTTGTTGTGAGCATGTGTGGGTAAATAATAAGAATAACATCATTGATGTTATATATATGGATGGATTTGTAAAAAAATTTTACACCTAGATAATAATAATAACAATAAAATTTTTTTAACGCATACATGCACGCACACGCACACATTGCGCACATGCGCAAATATAATATACCATTCATCAGTTCAAATGATGATAATCTTTGATAAAATGTCTGTGATTTGGAAATAAAGGATGAAACGAAAGAAATTAGAAAATGGGTGGTTGCAGAATTACATTGCAGCGGATTGCGTAGAAAAAGGAAAAGAAAAAGAAAACAATTTAAATATTATTATTAAATATTATTTTATTTCGTTTGTTTGCAAGAACGCCAAATCATGCATCTTTATTGTTTGAGATTGTGCAGAATGTAATTCAATTCCCTAATACAAAAACAATAATAAATAATGACAGTTTATCGATAGTACAAAACTCACAAAATTTAAACACGTATTTTCGATGATAAAGAACAATGTATATAGTAAATAAAGAAAATTTTCTTGAAGTCATGTGCCCAATTAATTAATTCTATTTCTAGCAATAATAACTTTTTAGTTTTAGTTATTTTAATTTAATTTTTTAATTAATTAACTTTATCGAGATTATTATTATCATTGAAAAAATCGAAAAAAAAAAGGTTTAATCGACTTTGTCAGCTGAATTTAAATTGACTTTAGAAGTCAGCTGTGCGTGAGTTGTTTTTCCATTAATATCTATGACCGAATCTTTCCTTGTCGAGAGTGAATGAGTGATGGTGGTGACCAGGGCCATTATAAAAATTATCACCATTATTATTATTATTATTATTATTACTATTACTATTACTATTATTACTATTACTATTGCATCATTATCATTATTATCCATTTTCCTCGCACGCAAACATACAATCATCTCCATTCTTTTTCGACCCCAATTATGATGCTACGTATGACTAATCATGAAAACAGCGTGAAAATAAAACATTGAATATTAAATGGGGGAAAAAAACGAATTTCAATTTTATTATTTTTCATATGAATATTAAAACTATTTAATAGTTATTTTAAACCCCACACAAATAAACAATTTCTTTTTTTTATTTAAGTCAAATACACGTTTTTCTCTTTCCCATAAAAAAATATGCGTGTGTGTATATAAAAGTGTATATTAAAAAAATATTTAGTAATGATTATAATGATAATAAAAAAAATTTTATTTAATTTAGCTATATATTTTTTTTTTTTTTTTATTTTTCAAAAATTTTAAAAGAAACGAAAAAAAATTTTTTTTTTTTTTTTACTCTTTCAACTACTTTATATTCCTTGTTTAATTAATTATTAGTAACAATATCCCGATATACTTCTTTGATAATATATATATATTATATAAATTTTAAGTTTGTGATGAAATCTATTGTTTAAATCAAATAAATCTTCACAAACAAAAAAGAAAAACAAGTCAAGGAGCAAAAAAAAAAAATAAATTTTTTTTAGTGTACTTGCTATCAATTATTAATAAATTAATTTTAATTAGTATTTTTTTATTTTAATTACTTTTTTTTCGCATCCGTTGATTGAATTGATTATCACGTTTTAACTGAATTTTACTCTATTTACAAAAAAAAAAAAAAAAATTCTTTCTTCCCATATAATCCTTATAATCTAATCGTCAAATTTTTTATTTGTTATAAATTTATAAATTTCTCTTTTTTACAAAAAATTTTTTTTTATTCGCACGGAAAAATAATAACTTATTATTATTATTTCAACAAAAAAAAAAAAATTTTTTTTTTCTGACAGTAGCACAATCGATTTATTATTATCTTTATCATTATTTATTTATTTATTTCCTTCTCAACAAATCTTTCCTTTCTATAAAAATAATAGAAACAACCAATCTTAAAAAAAAAAAAAAAAAACATCAAAAATTAAAATGACAACCGAAGAAGAGAACAAACCAATCATCGTCCCCACCAAATTCACATGGAAAAATTGGGGTAATAATATTGCAATAGCTGGTACTTTTGATCCCCCCACATATCCGGTATGGCAACCAATCGTAATGCCAAATGGCGAAGTTGAAATAAATTTGGTCCCAAATAAAAAATATTATTATAAATTTGTTATTGATG
Source organism: Entrophospora sp. SA101 (assembly GCA_958430865.1). Lineage (NCBI taxonomy): Eukaryota > Fungi > Glomeromycota > Glomeromycetes > Entrophosporales > Entrophosporaceae > Entrophospora > Entrophospora sp. SA101. The sequence continues at coordinate 17,432 of CAUDNR010000407.1, forward strand.
GTGATTGGGTGTTGGATCCTAGTTTAGCTAGTTATCCTGATGAACATGGAAATTGGAATCATGAAATTGATGTTGAACAACCCATTCCTCCTTCTCCACCACAATTACCAGAAATTTCTAAAGAAGAAGATTCAACAATTATTCAACCTCCTGCACCTATCCTAACTCCACCAGAATCACCAGAATATAACCTTGATCTTGAAAATGATAAACATGTAGAAGAGGAAGAACAAAAAGTAATTAATAATATTGAACAATATAATGATAATGAGAAACCTACAATGTCGGATGACGAAGAAGAAAATCACGATAGTAATGTTTTAATTGAAAACACAACTACTAATGACGATGAAATTGCCACAACAAAAGAATTGTTCGAAGAGATTAAAGAATTAGAAGAAAAAGATACTAAAGAAAAAGTGAATGACGATAATAATATTGAACAATATAATGATCATGAGAAATCTACGATGTCGGATGGCGAAAAAGAAAATCATGATAGTAATGTTGTAATTGAAAACACAAATACTAAAATTGACGATGAAATTACCACAACAAAAGAATTGGTCGAAGAGATCAATAAAGCAAACGAAGATATTAAAGAATTAGAAGAAAAAGATACCAAAGAAAATGTGAATGACGATAATAAAATCGAAATTACATCTTTTTCCTCAGTTGATAATGATTTGGTGCATGATAATGATTTTGAAACATTAAAATTTTCTGTGTCAGGTAATTTATTTATTTAATTTTATAAATAATTAGTCAAAGAATTATTTAAAAAGAAATGCCTGACTATTGTTATTGTTATTATTATTATTATTATCATTATTATTATACGATGAAATTTATTAATGAATTTTGCCATTTTTATCATCATCAATAGAATCAACATTCGAGTCATCAGAGTCAACAATCGAATCTTCATCTTTATCTTCATCTTCATCTTCATCTTCTGTCACCACCACTACTACCGCTACTTTATCATCAATATCATCAATAACGCAAAAAGAATCATCAATAATAACAACCAATACACATGTTTGTAAATGTGGTGATTCCTGTGATTGTACTGATTGTAAATGTGGCAGTGGTGAGAATGAAGATGAACATCGTCATGAGGAGAAGTATCACAGTGAAATTATTAATGATAATGTTAATGTTAATGTTAATGTTAATGATAGTAATGAGAAGGTGCATGATAAAATTATTTCATTATCAACTGAAGCGCATGTTTGTAAATGCGGCGAATCTTGTAGTTGTGTTGATTGTAAATGCGGCAATGACGAGAATGATAATGATAATGATAATGATAATGATAATGATAATGATAATGAGAATGAGAATGATAATGAGAATGATGATAAGATACATAATGAAATTGTTTCAATATCAACAGAGGCAAATGTTGTGAATGATAATGAGAATGAGAAGGTGCATGATAAAACTATTTCATTATCAACTGAAGCACATGTTTGTAAATGCGGCGAATCTTGTAGTTGTGTTGATTGTAAATGCGGCAGTGACGAGAATGATAATGATAATGATAATGAGAATGATAAGATACATAGTGAAATTGTTTCAATATCAACAGAAGCAAATGATGTGAATGAGAATGAGAATGAGAAGGTGCATGATAAAACTATTTCATTATCAACTGAAGCGCATGTTTGTAAATGCGGAGAATCTTGTAGCTGTGCTGATTGTAAATGCGGCAGTGACGAGAATGAAGACGAACATCATAATGAGGAGGAGTACAGTAAAATTATTGAATCATCATCAACAACAATTGATCATGATCATGATATTATTAAAAATGTCGTTTTTGAAACTACAAAATCAACTACAACAGCAATTGATAAAGATCATTTATTATTTTCTGGTGAAATTATTAATGATTTTGATTCTGGTGAAATCAAAAACAATGAAGAATTTTCAAATATGGAACTTGATGATGAAGAAGAAAAACTTGAAGCCACCGAGACAATTGTTGATACTATAACTACAACATCTGACGACATAAAAGAATCTTCTCTATCTTCTCCTATTATTGATGATAAAGATTTTGATAATTCGAACACAAATATGTGGTCAGAAGAAATTACAAGTGAACAAGATCCAATTGTGGATAGAAACAAGTGGCCAGAAGTTTTAAATGATCAAGATTTAACTTTATATACTTGGGAATCCAAAGAAAATGTATCGAAATTTAATTCTAACAATAATCAATCATCCGATGATTCAAATTGGATAATCGATAATGGTACCAATGATGTCTTAGGTTTAAGTTTTGCTACAGAAACAATGACTACAACCACCACTACCACTACCACAATAGTAGAAAATGTTGAAGGGGATGATGATGTTGCTCCAACAGTTACAATAACAACAACGGCCACCTCCGATGCTGAATTTGTAGCAGAAGAAAAAGAGAGAGGCAAGGATGATGATGAAACTATTGTCGTTGAAAGTGTTTTAACATCATTAGAGGAAGAACAAAAGGAAGAGGAGGAATTAGTTGTTAATAATGATTCTACAATTGATGATAATAGTAGTAAAGAAGAAAAAGAAGTAATAATCGAAGGAATTACATCTTCAACTAATGTTGATATCATCACTACCGCCGCCGCCACCACCACCACCACCACCATCACCACCATCACCACCACCACCAATAATGAAGAAGCTATTATTCTTGACGAAGAAAAAATTTTGGATACGATCGATGATTGTTTATCAAAAGAAGAAGCTATTATTCTTGATGATGAAGAAGAAATTTTGAATACGACTGATAATTGTTTATCAAAAGAAGAAGCAGCTATTATTCTTGATGGGGAGGAAATTTCGAATACGATTGATGATTATTTATCAAAAGAAGAAGAAGCAGCAATTGATGAAGCAATTGTCAATAGTAGTGAATATAATACAGTTTTTGAAAAACTTACTTCCTCATTATTAGAAGCAGCAGAATTCGAACCAAGCCTCTTGCCTAATAATAATAATGATAATAATAACAACAACAACACTACTTCAAGAGAAATTTCAGATATTTCGAATTTTATGAGCAATTATAACTCCAATAATAATTATAACAACAATAGTTACTCTAATAACAATAACAATAACAATAAACCATCAAGATCATTACATAAACGTAACCATTCGAAATCCAACCATAAAAGTGAGTTTCTTATTTCTAATTCTAGAGAGATCATTTTGTTATCAGATGAACAGAAGCTTGCATTAAAAACTAGACAATTTAATAAGAACTTTGATGATAATAATGCCGATGGAAACTTGATTATTTTGTTGATTAGTTTAATTACAACATTCACCTTGGGTATTATTTCTATGCTAAGTGATTCTGTAGTTGGTGCTAAAAACGATAGTAATATTAATAAGAATAATGATAATAGCAATAAAAAAACTACCACCACCAACACCAACACCACTGTTCGTGTCGATAACTATTAATTAATTGATTTTAAATAATAGTTAGTTGGATATTATATGCTTTTCTGAACAGATAATTAATTCCAAACTCGTAACTTTTATATTTTTCTTTCTTTTTTTTTTTCTTTTGAATCAATTGAATTTTTTGTTCTTTAAAAAATTGTTAATATATAATTGATAATGATAATGATAAATCTATTTTAAAAAAATTATTCATGATTTAAATTACATTAATAAACATTCATTTTGACAATATTTATTTTTTTATTTATTCAAATGTAATATAATATAATAACAATTATTAAAATAATTGATTAAATTTTTTCATATATGGAGTTTTTTATTTGTGCCTGTAGTAGCATCAATGGAATGTTTTCGTTTTCTCTCGTCACCTATTAAAACCATTGAATTATTATTATTATTATTATTAAAACAAATGTATATAATATATAATACAAACCAGATTCATCACTTCCTCCTGATTCTTCATAATCATCGCTGCTACTCTGTAAATTATTATTGATTTTATTAACGAAATAATAAAATGAATTCCCGACGTTATTTATAATAATGATAATGGAATTTACTTCACAACTTACTGAAACCGAATCCTTTTCATGTAAAAATGACCAGCCACCATTATTATAAAATCCTACTGGATCTTTGTTATTATTTGTGCCCAATTTAAATTAATCGTTCCTTCATAAAATAAAATATCTGTTGAATCCATCCATTCCTTTACACCTTCTAATTGATGCATTGGAATGGTGTTAATATGTATTGGTGGGCGTGTACAATCTTTGAAAATTAACACCACGTCGAAATTTTTAAATCCATGTTGTATTCTTTCCAAGTTCACTACTTCTACATCAGACATAGTTATAACTAAAAATGGCAAATCTATTAAATGAACAAGACAATCAGTTGTTAGTTGTAATAATATATTGGTTTAAATGGAATACCGAAGAATCCAATATCTCTAAAAGGAACATCCACATGTACTTTTTAATTACTGGACTATGCAATTTTATTGGCAAAGCCTTTAAAATTTTTATTTAACAAGAATCATCTTCTATACTCTTTTAGCTCTGAACCAACCTCATCTTTTACGATTATCAGTCTTGTCAAATTGAGCATCAGACGTTTCACGGAAAAACTGAATGTCTTTGGCCTTTTCCTTTCCAAAGATAATTGGATTGATTAAATGTATGTGTAAAATTACAATCAACTCGTAGTCACAAGGTTGGAAAAATAAATGTTTAACATTGCTATATAGCATGTCTATTTTCTGGTTTTAATGACGAAACATATAATGAATGCCATTTTCATGAATCTGCAAGTCACCAGGTACTTTGTCCCCCTCCAATTCTGGCCTCACAAAAATATATGTTCTGCTTCTTTTTTAGTCGAGTTTTTCTTGAGTTCAACCAGGGTTGTGCAATTTCGCTGTACGAGAAGAATCTTCGTACCATTGAGTTCGTACAGTTTCGTTGTGGTCGTACACCTGTACGGGGAAATTTTACATATGTACGTACGTACGTACGTACGAATGTACGAATGTACGATGTATCAGGAACGATGATTTTCTGCGGTGATAAAATATTACTTTGTAAAATCCTATAATAATAATATTATTATTAAGCGATAACCCTATTATATAATTAACAGATTACCAGATGTTGTAACTGGGGTCGTAATACTATTTCATTATCAGAAAAAACCTGATTATCATGTTATATATGCTTATTTAAATCCCTTGTTATTATGTAGTAGTATTATATACGTTATCATTATAGTCAGTGTTGTGCGATTTCGTTGTATATACAATGATTTTCTGTGGTGATAAAATATTATTTTATAATAATATTATGCTGTCAGCCCTATTACTATTACGATTACTATAATTAAAGGTCGTAACAGATCGTAATACTACTTCGTTATCAGAAAAACCCTGATTATCATATAATACTTACATTATCCTGGGTGCATTATTGTTAGTAGTATTAGTAGTATTATTATTACCGCGATTCCTAAATATTTTTTTTCTATTTATTTTAATGAAATAAAAAATTTATCTTTACATTCTTGTTAATTGTACTATCAATTCAAAATAATTAATAGTGATATTAAATATCTCCAATCATATACAGTATGTAGTTAATTCCACAATATAGTCAAACCTTGCCATGGTAACATAAACAAATTTTATTTAAAATCCGTTGTGGCAAGATTAGTAATCTTGCCACAACGGATTTTTATATGTTATATGCGAAGCAAAAATTTTTAAAAATCCGTTATGACAAGAGTTTGATTATTATTATAGTTTGCTGTGACAAAAGTTGACGAATTTAACACACACATATATATATATATTAAATTTGATCTAGTGATGTTAGCCGGCTAATAATCTGCATGCATAATTTCTAAATTTGGTAGTAGATTTTTGCGTTACTTTCTTGTTATAGAAATAAAATTACCAATTTAGGTAGTAAACGGCTTAGCCGGCTAAGGATTTTTAAACGGTTAACATCACTAATTTGATCAACCAATAAAAATTATCATAAATCACATGATATGCTCGTAAAAAATTTTCAAGCTCGTACGTACGTACGTGTACAGTGCGTAACATCATAAGCCATCACATAAAAATGGACTAATTTTAAAACCTAAAAAGGAAATACTGAATGGTTATCTCAAAAAAATAAAGACGATATTTTATAGCTTTTGACCAGCTCTACAATCTATCGTCGAGATAATAAAAAAAAATTGCTTGGTTCAGGAGCCTTAAGCTTTTAAAAATCATGTGATTTTTATATGTTACATATAAAATT
>CAUDNR010000408.1:13321-25398 GCA_958430865.1 Entrophospora sp. SA101
AATGATATAATTTTTTTTTGTTTTAGTATTTTGAAGTTGACCAATTGTTACTATAAGCAATTAATGATTATAGATGAGTAACGATCTAGTGGACAAATTCCTTGTGAAAAAAGTAAAATCATATGTAAACTCAATAAGTTGGTTTTGGCCTAACTCGGTCAAAAGTTTCACCCTTTTTTTTACTATTTAAAAAAATTCGACAAGTCGGATCGATCTATATAAAGTCGCGATAAGCGCCAAGTCGGTCAATCACTTAACCCAAGTATAATTAAATGGATCACGATAAGTCGGTCTCACGTGATATTTCATTATGTCATCATCACTATTTTAGTAATGGGTGATTTAATAATTTTTTTATTCGTAATATTTCATCATTAGCAAAATGATTATTTGTAATAAAATATCTGATGTAAAAAAACCATCATTTATAGGGAAGAAAGCATTCTCACTTGTGAACTACATTCATATTTTATACCTCCATCAGTTATAATGCATAATCATACATCCATTTTTTCTTGTCAAGTAACTTTAAAAAGAGAACTTTTTACGCTTTTAATCATTTGATGATTTATCATGAATAATGCATTAATATTTTATTATCTCAGCGGTTATATCATCAAGAATTTAGAGAACATTCTTGTCTAATCATGAACAATACATCTGTATTTATTTATCTCATTTTTATATCGTCACTTATATCATTGATTATCTAATGTGAAGAAATACATTTGTATTCCTATTAAATTTTATTATGTTCAGTAAAAAGATTGATTTCGCAACCTTCTAATGTTTTGAGATAAAAAGATAAATAAATAAAAATTTTAAAAAATTTTAAATTTAAAAAATCACGTGAAATTCGATAAGTCGGTCACAGGGGTCCGCTCCGACATGACCGACTTATCGAGTTTACATATTAATATTAGCCAACTATACTAGAGAATTAATTATATACAGGCCGATAAAATTATTCTCAAAAAAAAATAAATATAATTTATTGCTTATTATATTATTAAATTATTTGTAATTATTAATAATGGTAATGTGTGTCTATATAAAAAATTTGTGTCTAGTTACTAGAATCAGATTCAGAATCTCTTAATAAAGGAACTTTTTCTTGATTTGAATCTGGTGATTTATTATTTTTCAAAAATCTGGATCTTCTTTTCCTTGGTGACGATAATATTTCTTTCTTTTCATCAGATGCTATAATGTGAACATAAGGTAAAATATTGAGGACCCATTTTACGCAAATATCTTGTTCTAAAGTCTTTGACCTATCATAGGCCACCAACACACACATTACGTAACTTCCGTAAGAAGCTGTTAAGTGCCACCAGGCGTGTAATTGGGGATTTGGTAAACTAAATGGTAATTGGTTCATCCAACTACAAAAATGCATGTCCACATTCCATCCGATGTAACCAATTAAAAATACTAAACTGCCCGTTATCCATAATGTTTTGATGTGTTTTGTAGAATAAAGTTTAGGACGAACCATTAGAAGACTAATGTAGATGTAAAAAAACCCCGCCATTATTGCAAATGACACTATAAAGGGATTATAACGAGTGAGAAAAGATCAAAATTTTTTTAAAAAAAAAAATTTTTTTGGCGACGATTACCTTGAAACACAAAAACTTCAATTAATTGCATTTTTTTATCATGATGATATCTCCCAGAAAATATCATGATGGAAGTGATTAATAAACACCAGGTTGCCAAGGCGATCGGAAACCATCTACCAAATCTTCTTGTTTTCTTATTCTCAATGATCGAGTAACATAATGTCGTTACACAAAACATCATCGGCACTTCGTCAAATAGTTGTAATGAGAATAATAAAGTACCATGAAACAATATTGATCCTATACCCACTACTATAATTCTATTGTTGTTGTAATATTAAGTAAGTTAACATTTTCGAAAAAAAGAAAATTAAAAATTTACAAAAGAAACTTACGTAGCAAAACATATTAAAAATCTTGTTTCAAATCCTTTCGAGTGCATATACATACCAAATATTCCTACACATACCATACAAAATGATGATAATGTGTTGAAAAATTCGGCAATATAATGCGTTAAAGAATAATTATCTTCACACCAATCTTTTTATATTAACAATTATATTTGGATCAAAATAATAATAATATAATCTTAGTATTTTTTGCAAAATAGAATTTATAGATATAAAAATTACATACCAACTATGTTGTTCAGTATTGAAATATTAAAAAAATGTTAATTATTAGATCTTTTTAAAAAAGAAATTTTATAAAAAAATGATTTTAAATACTTGTGGCAGTTTTTTCTCCCCAATATCCTTGTATATCGTTGTGTTCTAACATGGTTAATATAACACGTGGTGGCAGTTAATATTGGTGTATATAACGAATGAATTGCTAGGCGTTAAGTGAATGTGAATCAATTAACAATGTTAATTGATTTTTAAAAAAATTATTTCAAAAAAAAATATCGTCAAAAGAGAAAAAAAACGCGGATATTTATATAAAATAACAAAACCCATACTCACACTAAATGAAATCACTAAGTTGTGTATATACGTGATAAACGTACCGTGAGAATTAATTTTCAATTGTCACATCATTTATCAGGCGGTAACACAATGAATAATATAAAAACATCTTACTAAATTAGGACGAGCAGTTTAACTCGTTGCTTATAATAAATAATTCTTCTATATTAATATTAAGTGATAAAAATATCATGTGATAACACGTCAAATTTAATTTTTTTTACTGCAGATTTTTTAAATATACAATATATATATAATGGTCAATGGTCCATCCATTGATCACATGTGACGTGTGCAAAAAAATAATTTTTTAAAATTGGATAAATTTTCCCTCATATATTTACTATGGAATCTAATTATTTAATATTAGATACTTTTTTGTTATAATCTTTTCTATGTGTATCTTTTGGTTTTACCCCACTTTTCAATGAAATTTAATGTAAAAAAATGCATAAATGACCTGATTCTAAATAGCATTTAACTCCACAAATGAAGAATTTTCTAGCAACTCGTAAAAATGGGGTTTTGATTGATTGATTGTCAATGATTCAAGTCTTGAATTTTAGCTGTTTTTTAGTTTTAAAATCAGGCTGCAAGGACAGAACTCTTCTCGCACAACAGTCAATACTGAATACCTATTTTCTAAAGATTCCTTTTGGTAGATCGATATGGATTATCAGATCCATAAACAATATCTCTCATTTTTACTGCTCGCCCACCACCTGGTTTTAAATCCATTTTACTCGCCACAAGTGCATTCGTTGAATTATCAAATGCGAAAAGAGTAATGCAATTTGAGAAAAGAGGTTCAAAAATCGGAATAGCTTTAAGTTCCCCTCATAAATTTTTAAATAAACTCTAGCTTCTTCCGGAACATGGGGTTATTTAGGATGTGTGTGATATTATTTATTTAAACATAATCCTCCGGTCTTTTTCACGCACAACACCTGTATTAATGACAACTCGCCACTTTTGGCCAATTTTTTCTCTTCCCATCATTTGTGTCACCAATTAACTTCTTTTTCACCAAGCTTAAGGTCAAGTTCATCATTAACACTCAACTTCATTTTAAAAACTTTTGTCAAAGAATCATTCAATTCAATCCTTTTCACATCAAGGAGTTCCTTTTTTTTATTTTCATTGGTGCAAATTTCGTGGTGACAAAAATATGTTGGCGGTCACTTGCTTTTTATAGAAAATTTATAGTCAAAAGTTTTAATATGATCGATCTTTATACACATTAATGATATTTCCTATATTATATTAATATGTTTATTTACGAAGAAAAATTATATACAATATAGAATTGTTCTCTAGGTGTTAAATTAAGCTACAATTAAAATATTATTTTCGACGAGTTATAAACTTTAAAGTCAGGTGATTATTGATACGTCCCGAGGATTTTATTTTCATATTAATATTAATAATTTTTTTACTTTACTTTTCGTACGTTTTGTAGCTTCATGCGATACTACTATTGATTTTTGTTATTTTTCGTCTTTTTCACCCTAAGAGGAGAATTATTTGTTCCGGAATATTTGGCAAATTAAAATGTAATTTAATAAAGTTTCACAAATTAAATGTTTTATGGAAGAAGACAAATTTATTAGTCAAATCAAATTAAATATCAATTATTATTGCCCATCCGAAAAATAATATGTTAGTGGTAATAGTATAGTTATTTACGGTTATTATTATAATAAATACTTAAATAGTGAAATATAAAATTAAAAAACCATTTTTGTATTAATCTTCGGTAAACAAAAAAACTGCTATTTATATTATTAATAAAGATATCAACTGTTGCTTAAATGGCTGGTAATTATATTGATTACAATAAAGTATGAAAAAAAAAAGAGTTCATAACAAATAACAGCAATTAAAGAAGCAAAAAGTTTTATCCAAAGTTTGGAAATCATCAATAGGAAGTGAACATTATTATTATAATAGTATTAGTACAGTAAATAATAGTAATGCCGAATTTGCCGTACCCTTTGTCATGTGATATATTTTTTAAAATACTGCATATTAGGTTTGCTGTTCGAAAACAATTTTGGAATTTTCGAACAGCAAGTCTACTGCGTATAATATAACCATATTAATGTATATTAATATCGTGAGCGCCTGGACAACATGGAAAACAGGTTTCTATAGTTCCTGAAGAATTACTAGCAATACGGTGCGGATATATTGATAATAAATTGGGAGGTATTTTTTATTCGGACCTTGCTGGATGGAACCTTACAATTTTCATGAACATATTAACATATGGAATCCATCCAGATACCCATCATTATTAAATTTTTTTGCTCCTTGGTAATATCCGGATTAGTAAATGTGCCTGAATCTTGTTTTATTTAAATAATAATAAATGATTCCGAACAATTTCTTCGAGATTATAATACATTTTAGAGTGTTATTAACGTTCTATTATTAAATTATTATTATTAACAAATTATTATTAATTATTATTATTATTATTATTATTATTATTATTATTATTATTATTATTATTATTATTATTAAGTTTATTAATCATTATTAAAAACCCAATTAAATTTTTTATAAAATCCTTTCTATACATAATTGTCTTTTTGATACCATTCGTAATGGTTATGATTATTATTGTTATAATTATAATAATTAGTATTAGAAGAAGAATAATCACTACCATTAATGATTCTTAGTGTATCCGTCACTATATAATAATGAAAAATTAAAAAAATAATCAAACATAAAAACAAAATTGTCTCTTGCGTAAAAAATCTTCGTATTATTACTGTCATGTTTGTTGAATTTGACGACAACGAAGATAGTGAATTTTTAATAAGATGCTTATTCGAACAAATTACTGAAAATGAAATTGGTTTGAAATTCAAGTTAAAGATTGGAATTGTGTGTCTTGATCTTATTATATCTTTTTTAACAGAGGGGAAAATTTTTATTTTCGATTAATTAATAAATAAATACTTTAGAGAAAAATTTTAACAAGTTCATTCCATTAATGATTTTTTTACCTTGCTCATTGTTACTATTGTAAAATTTTAATGATTTAGTCATGGCTTTTGTTGTATTTATTTCATCATTACTGTTAATATTTACATTATTTTTATTGTTACTATCAACATCATCAACATCAATACCATCATAATCACAATCATCCATTTTACTTATTGTTTTAATAGGATCGGATGAATGATATTTTAAAAAATCTTTTCTTGCCAATGCAGCTGAAATATCGTAAATGTCACGTGACAATTAAACATGCTTGTAAGTAATAATAATAATAATAATAAATAATAATAAATAATAATAATAATAATAATAAATTAATGAGTAATGAAATACCTTTTAATCTTTTTATTAAATTTTCATCAGCAGTAATTATATCTTGTTTCTGATTCCAACTTATCTATTTAAAGTTATTATGAAAAAAAATTTTTTTTAAATTAATATTCAAATATTTTCTTAGTTGAAAAAGAAAATTTATTTTACTTCTTTAATTCATTCCCGTCCCACATCGTACTTACAACAAAACATTCGTTGATAAGTTTTACTAATGAACCACCGTAGAGAACAGTTAATGAAGTAGCAAGAAAAACTGTACTTAGGTCTGGCATAATAAATATTGTAAATACCGAAATTATGGAACTATTATTATTAGTTGTTGTTACTATAGATTAATAATATATAAAAATAAACAAAATCATCCAAAAGATTAAAAGTAAATTTAAACATTTAAAAGTTTAAAAGAATTGAAAGAAGAATTTTAGCAGAAAATTTTCCAATATTTTTGAAGTGAAAAATTGGGGCATTGGGGTAAGTGACATAAATAATAATAGTGATCATCACACGTGGAAATTTTAAAACAGATGACTTGGTCATTTGTTCTTCTCATTTACCATATTAGTATATATATTAAATTTATTATCCTAGCAAATAAAAGGGCGAGATTAAATCCCTATTAATATTAATTGCCAAAATTCTGGCCTAAAATGAATAAATAAATTTTCTGTTATTATAACTTTTGACAATAATATATACAATATTTATTGTTAAATATCAAGAATCTTTATTATACATTACTTTCCCACCCCGACTCATACATTTAAGAAGAACTTTTGAATAGTAATAGTATGATTTTTTTTAACAATGTTATTATTTCCATACATTCCCACCTATTTTTATTTTTTTTTGCTCGTCGATGCAAAATTTTTTCATTAACGTCATGTGAACCTTCTTAGATGCCGGGGCCCCAGAAACTACATATAAGTTACTCTTTTTTGGGGATAAATCAATTTGAAATCTGATTAGTTGTTAGAAAGTGTCGAAGAAGTTAGTGTAGCAAACATTAATGAACACGGAGCATGCATGACATAAAAAAAAGACAATTTTTGAATAGAATGAGTGCAAGGATGTTTTTTTACCTTGAAGAGGAAATAGTATTTAAGTTAGTCAACGTTACAAACATTATTCCCTCAAATAAGGGTATTCATCCTATGACAACTTTTTGGGTAATAAGAGATGAGGAACAAAAATTGTGAAAAATACCTCCAAGTTCTTTTCGGTCTTCTTGATTTTCTGGTCTAATTATACACTCCCAAGTCTTATTAGTCCAGAAAAAACGACAATATTAGGTTGTAATAATAATATTAAAATTTCTAACCCCAAAAATCCTAATGTTCATTTTTGTCTGGTTTTGTTGCAGTATACCCCATATGCAAGTGAATCAATTTTTATTTTTATCCGAAACATGAAAAAAAATCAAAATTCATTCTTAAAATTATTTCCAAAAAAAAAAGATGTCTAGAAGAGAAAGAGCTGGACTTAGTTCTTCAAGGTCCTCTGCTTCTGGAGGACCGTCTGTAAAAACTAAATCTTCAAGAACTAGCCAGAGTTCTTCAAGACATTCTTCTAAAATAAGACATGAACGAGCGAGGTCAAAAGATTATTCATTATATAATATATTTTTGTTAAATAAATTTACCTTATTATTATGTTATAAAAATTGATTGTGTATGTACATATATAGATCACGCTTTTCAATTTATGATAGTTATTACACTGCAATAATTTATTTCGGTTTAGTGATAGCAAGAGTTAATGCTGCTTTATATTCCAACATATCTGATAGTAATGAAGTGAGAACTTTTTTTTAAAAAAAAAATCACAAATTATTACAAAAAAAAAAATAATAATAAATTAATTTCTGTTATCTCGTAGGTTTATAATTATTGGGAACCAACTCATTATCTGCAATATGGTTATGGAATGCAAACATGGGAATATTCACCAAAATATGCCATTAGAAGTTGGTCTTATATAAAATTTCACTTATCTATTGCAAAATTCTTTGGATATTTATTTAATAATGATAAGGTATGTAGAAAATGATCAGCTATTACGATTATGATTAGATATATGTATCTGATTTATTGTTTTAAATTTTTTTAAATAATAGATCAAAATTTTTTATGCAATGAGACTATTATTTGCCTCCATATGTTTAATTTCTGAATTTTTATTTTATCGTATTGCTAAAAATCATCTTGGTACTCGCGTTGGACGTAATATCTTACTGATCTCTTTGCTAAGTGTAGGAATGTGGAATGCATCGACAGGTAATAAAATAAAAATTTTTTAGAATAACATCAAAAGCAATAAAGATAATAATTCAACTAATCATGTATAATCTTTTTGAATTATATATGTAACAGCTTATCTTCCATCTACTTTTGCAATGTACACAACTATGATAGCATATTCTTATGCTCTTAAACCCATTTCATCATCTTCTGGCCGTAGAATTTACCATTCTATTTTTTGGACCGGTTTTGGATCACTCTTAGCTTGGCCTTTTAGTGCTGCTATCGGAATAATTCCAGCAATAGAGGAAATTTTGATTCGTACCAATTCATTTAAAGATAGATTAGATCGTTTAACCCGTATAATTGTTAGCGTCATTGTTACTTTGACTTGTTTAGCAGTAAGTTGATACAAAAAGAATCATCTATATCTACAGTATATATTTTTTGGAGTATTTATTTTTAAAAATATTTAAATTTTTCTCAAAAAAAAAAAATATATATATATATATATATATATTATAGATACCCATTATTTTATGTGATTGCTTGTATTATAAGAAGCTTACCATAGTTCCATGGAATACTATTTATTACAATACTTTTGATGATAAAGATCGTGGACCCAGCCTATATGGAACAGAGCCCTGGCATTATTATTTCGTTAATGGATTTTCGAATTTTAATTTAATTTTCTTGGTGGCTATTATAAGTTTGCCCGGGTTGGTGAGTTGTGTAAAAAAATTTTTTAGCAATATACATATACTAGTATTAAAAAGGATGTTTAAATTTTATTTAATTGATTATTATTATTATTTCTTTTTTAAAGATCATAACTATCCTTGTTGATCCTAATCGTGTTTGTTCAACATCCCCAACATCTAGTCCAATTCACGCTTATCTTTTCTTGTTTTTTAGACTTGCTCCTCTTTATTTGTGGCTTTTTTTGTTGTCACTAAGACCTCATAAAGAAGAACGGTTTTTATACGTGATCTATCCATTAATATGTCTTAATGGTTCTGTGTCGATTTTTTTGGTTAGAGGATGGATTGATCGTTTGATAATATACATGTCCAATGATGTAACAGTAAGTAGTGGTTAGTTTTATTTATCTATATTAAAGTATAATTATTACACATATATAATTTTATTATATATATTTAAAAAAAGCGTACTCGGAATAAAATTTTGAATATATTGACAACATGTTTTCTTGTTGCATACGGTGTCATGTCAATATCAAGAATTTATACCTTATACTCAAGTTATAGAGCACCTATGGAAATTTATAAGCATTTGTATTATAATGAAATTCCTAATAATGAGAATTACAATCATCATCATCAAGAAATCAATCTTTGCTTAGGAAAAGAATGGCATAGATTTCCAAGTCATTATTTCTTACCGGATAATGTTAGATTAAGATTTTTGAAATCAGATTTTGATGGACAATTACCAAAATATTTTTTGGAAAGTTATCATGTTGACGATAATGGTACTACCAGATACGATAAATCTCGTGATGGTACATGGAAGATTCAAGAAGGCTTTAATGATAGGAATCTTGAAGAAACAGATCGTTATGTTAGTTTATTATATTATTATTATGAAAACATTAATACTGATACTAATAAAACATGTGCATTATTTTTAGGTTCCTATACAAACATGTGATTATATAATTGATCGAATTGGTGAAAATGAATCAAATTATGCCGAGAAAACTGATGAATGGAATAAAGTGATATGCAGACCTTTTTTCGATTTTAAAAATCCAAATAAAATCGCTAGATCATCCTATATTCTTTCATTTTTATCGAAAAAACTAGAAGCAATTCTAAACCGTGTTGTCCCTGGTAGGGCAACTGGACAAGACGCAATTAATGATTTTGGTAATTTGAAATGGGATGAATATTGTTTATTAAAGAAGATACCTGGAGGTGGTTAGTAGTACAAACAATATTTTTTTATTTTTTTATTAGTTTATTTTTTTTTATTAACTTTTTTTAAAAATTCAAAAAAAAACTTTATTTATGATAGCTACATCGAATACCCTTAATAATCAAAATGAACACATAGTAGGATTTTTCAGAGGATGGTATAATTATTTTTTTACCTGAATGTAAATACATATTTTCTCTTTGCTATTTGTAAATAATTTTAGACTTTTTTTTATTACTTTTTTTTTTGATAATACATATGTAATTTTTATTTCTTAATAAAGAAAGTTTTTTTCTATAATAATATATTATTAATTCGTAAAATATAATAATATAATTTGATTGCAATAAATTTTTTTTTTTTTTAATAACAGTTATATGTAGAAGAATCTTTTAGCTTAAAAACGTACCCACGTTTACTTGATAAAATCACGAGGTATTAATATTTAAACCTCGCATGACATTAAATCAGACGACTCTCATCACACAGTCATTAATTATAATAACCCCCGAAAAGCATTTGCAAACATAATAAAATCAATTACACTATATATAATGTTCCTTTTTGTTGCAGTGTGCCCATATGACATTTTTTATTCATGAATTGATTATATAAATAGTTTCTTCTTTATAAATGATCATTAGCTAATTTTTTTTCATAGTTGAGAATTATATCCCAAATTTAGTAATTATTTTATGGATATAATGCCGAATTTTCTTTTTCCTAAAAACAGTTTAGGAAACCATATATATCACCCGCCATCATATAGATGAGGTTTTTTTAATTCTGAAAAATGTTTTGAGCTATCTGAACACGTATCTATAACGTAATAGAGCCATATTTGTTGATGTACTTTCATATCGCAAACGTAATTTTGTCATAAATTCTAGATGTTTACTAAATACAAATGTAAAAAAACAAAAAAACAGCTACGTTGTAGACAAGGTTCACAGGAATTAAAACACCTTTGATTTTTTTTATAGTTATCTTGCTTCCAAAGTTATGATCGTTTTAAAATTTCAATTGTTAAAGTAATTAAAGAAATCGTCTTTGCATAAAGTGTTATATAAATCATCATGCAGTTGAGATTTTTTGATTCTGGGCTTGTAGAACATGCATGGTCTCTAAAACATAACAGTGCCATATTTTAAGAATATTTATTAACGTTGATGTGCTTTTGTAGTTTTGTTATAAATTCTAGATGTCTACTAATACAGAGTGTCATATACAAATTGATCTACATGGTCCCATCGTACACCCCAATGCGAAGTGTATAAAGGGAAATTTAAAAATAACGACAGTTACGATCATTATCATCATTTTTAATATTATAATTAATTTTACATTGAATCGAAATAAATGATGAATCATCAAAAAAGGTTAGCATATAATTTATTTCTTCAACTTCATTTTTTGATGTTTCTTTTGTCACAGATGTGTCGATTTTATTAATATTCATTATCGTTAGTTGAACAAAAATGATGTTGATAGTTTAGATGAAGACGCTTATGTAATTTAGCTCAAGAAGTATGTTTTATACCGCACAATTTCGTAATTATAGTATACCACCATTTCTACTTAATCGTATTGCCATCACAGAACAAAAGAAATTAATAATACGATGTGGAATTTGGTGTTTTCTTAGTTGGAGCCATCAAGAAAGGCAAAAGCAAAAACTGCTCGACGAATGAATTTTTTTTGGAAATATCTGGGCATCTCGGAAAACACAATTTTTTAATGTAGTCAAATTAGCCAGAAAATATCGATTCCTGCCTCTTCAGTACCTAGCGAAGGATTATTTTCTGATGCAGGTAATTTGATTACTTCTGAAAGAACTCGATCAGATCCAAAATTGGTAGAAAAAATGATGTTCATAAAAAGAAATTATAATTCAATTATGTCAAAACTACCGTGTGGTTGGTATTGTGATCTGCTATGCAGTGTTGGAAATTCAGGGTGCGCAGGGTGCGCGCGCAGCATGTTACACCAAAATTGTGAAACATTTTATGTGCAAA
>CAUDNR010000409.1:0-32150 GCA_958430865.1 Entrophospora sp. SA101
ATCGCACTGATGTACTTTGTTAGGAATAGATATCTTCTGAAACCCTGCTCCGGCTTTGCATTTTTGCGGAAAGAGATATATTTGACGGACGAACTGATGATTAAGCCAGGATTCAATATCAATAAGGCGAAATCTATAACCTTCTTTTCTGCACGCGTCTAACAATTTTTTGGCATTCGAATAAAATCCAGGTACATGATAGTAAATTAGACGAAGAACGATTTTTAGCTCCTCATCAGCGCTGATTATAATGGTAGGGATACTCATTGCCATTACCGCGAAATGTTATAATTGATATTATTAATAAAGCAAAACTGGACTTTTGAGATGAATTTCCAAACCGATCCTGCGTACTTACAACTGCTAGGTACTAATCAAGAGTTGCGTAAAGAGTTGGGTAAAGAAGTAGGCATAAATCAAACAAATGAGAAAAAAATTCGCGTTCTCATAAAAGAGTTAGAGCAATGCAGTAGAACCATTTCATTTCAGGATACCACAATCATTACTTACGAAAAAGAAGTACAGGAACTCAAATCCCAAGTTTCCGATCTTGAAAAAACGTCTTCGGTCTGCTTTAAAGGATGTAGATAAAACAGAGAGTTATATACTTGTTCGAGAACAACAGTTGGCTATACTTGAAGAGGAAGTGATCAAGTTAAAAAATAGAATCCGAAAAATTACCTCTCGGAAGTATAATAAACCTGTAATAGCTCAAACAATTCAAGTGCCAGGACCCAATGAATACCAGACCACAGCTGAATCTGTTCGAAATGCATTCAGGAATATTGATGTTATATTACGGAGAACACCTGCTATCCCACGATCTACTATAGAAAAGGAATTTACCGATATTAAAAATGCTGTGACTAGGCTTCGAGATATAGCTGAGTGGGAAAATACCCAATCACAGGTCTATTATCAACAAATCGGTAATTTAACCAATCAGTTAACTCAATTACAAGGTCAGTTGACTAATACAAATAATAATTTTGATCTTATTAACCAGGCCCACAATTTCCAGACGGGAAAATTGCAAACATGTCAAGCTGAATTACAAAATTGGCGTAGGAAGCATGTAAAAAGGAAGGGTAAGCATGTCAAGCAAAAGGCGAAGCATAAAAAATGGGAAAATAAGGAAAAAGATTCAAGGCAAATAATTTTAAATTTAAATCAGCAAATTTTAGCGCTTCAGAATAACCTGCAAAATATGACAGCTATAGGTGACTTAACTGGTATTACACCTTTACTCGCAAATGTTGAATTCTATGATGGACAGGTTCAGCCCGATGAATGGTATAATAAAATTCACGCAATACTAGCTATTCCTGCGATAACTAATCTCAATGATGCCAATAAAGTAGCTATTTTAAAAGGTAGACTTGGCCGAAAATATGCAGATGTACCTGATCAACATGCTGGAAATAATATTGATACTCCAGCTCGCTTTATTGCATGGTTGCGTCATAAATATCAGACAGAAACGATTGGGACACAGCAAGTTGCTCTCCAGAGATTAGCTTATGAAAAATTTTTACCTAATGATACACCGGAAACATATGAGACGAGAATACGCCCCCTATTATTGGGTGTTGCTAACAACGATGCGAATGCCTTGTCATTTATTATGGATCATTTACCAAATGAACTTTTCACCAGGATGGAACGTGCAAATCCCACGGAAATTAATGCATTCTTTACTCATCTCAAAAATTTGTGGCTTAAACGTAGGCCTTCTTCATTTAATTACGGAAGTGCGAATAATATGAATGGGATGGTGTCTCAGGTACCCCAACAAATCGTACAACAACCCGCATTCCAACCACCTCAGCAAATCGTTCAACAACCTGTATTCCAACCACCTCAGCAAATCGTTCAACAGCCAGTATTCCAACCGCCTCAGCAAATCGTTCAACAACCCCAGCAAACCATTCACCCACCCCAGCAAATTGTACAACAACCGAAATCTCAACCATTTCAACGAATTACAAATCCTCCAGTATATGAATATCAAAATTTCCGTCCCAAAACTGAGAAAGCCAAGTACTATGAGGAACTGAAAAACTATGCAGAAATGGGTCTTGAGGCTGAGGATAATAGAGTGTTTGAGCCGATGGAAATTGATTACGCAATAGTCAATATTGCTAATAAATTAGATCAACTTGAAGGATTGCCCAGCTCCCCGAATTCATCAATAAATCTGGCTAGAGGTCCTAGAGTAAGTACTAAGCCGATCCAGCGCAAATGTGAGATTTGTAAAAAGCTAGGTCATACTTATCGCAGTTGTCCCATAATTAAGAATATGATGGATAATAATTCTAGAAAAAGAACTGGTCGTGTTAATTTTGCCGATGGGTTCTCACAAGATCAATTTGATAATAGCTGTGATACGGAAGAAACCCCAAACGAATCTGCTATTTCCGATCAAGAAGATGATGGTGAATTTGATGATAACGCACTTAATGAAGAATCAAATGTTAATGTATCCAGAATTAAAAAAAAATAGATCGACCTAGAGTACTCATTAAGAAGACATCCAATGAACAATCCCGATCCAAAGGCAAGAAAGATGTATATTCTTCAGAGGGTAAGGAGATTCAAGTTTCTCCTCAAGGATCACAAAATCCCACTTCGACTTTACTAGAGAGACGAATACGTGAAATAATTCAAAGTGAGCTTGTAAATTCCACTTTATTAGAGGAGGCTATAAGTAAAATCTTACGAAATTTTCAGAAATCTAGTACCGCAAATGATACTTCTCAACAAAGCGAAGATACCGAGGATGAAGAAGTTATCGAAGATATGGAAATTAACTTTGTCCAGGATAAAGATGTGATAGATATTGCGACTGTGCGGGGTAAAATAAAACGTTTAGTACTCTCGGCAATTTTAGTCGATTCTTGCTCAAATACTTTACTTATGTCTAGGGACATTGCTGAGCGCTTGGGTTTAAAAATTGATAAAAGTACGACGTTTTATTTCAAGGGGGCGGCCACTGTCCTAACCAAATCTATTGGAATGGTTTATAACGTACCATTAACCCTAGCTCCTGGCTGTGTATTTTATTTAGATTTCGTAGTTATTGATTACCCAAAGACTATGCTGTTATTGAGCAACCCCTTCCTTAAAAAACATGATTGTGCGATGGATTGGGCTAAATCCGAAATGAAGCTTCATTGCAATGGAAAAGATTTCATCATCCCAGTTACTATGCATAGAGTTGAAAATAAGATTGAGGTACATCACGTTAATGCAATTTCCGAAGAGCCAGATGCAGAGTTAAAAAAAAACACGTAAATTGTGAAAGGTGTGAATATTTAGAAATAAAGTTGTATAATGCTATCAAGTCAAAAGCGGAAATTAAAAAGTTTTCTGAGAAATTGCAATTATGCTATGAGAATATACGAAATGCTGAGTTTTCACCTGATCTACTTGACAATGGTATAAATGAAGATGAATTAATTAGAAAATAAACGAGCCATATTTGCTTTATGTTTTTTATCGTCTTCACTTTCTTGCGAGCCAAATAAACCTACATCATCACTGCTTCTTTGTCTTTTTCCAGTTAATTTTACGCTTATCATCGCTAATATTTTAAATTAAAGCTATTATTCAATTCTAATTTTAAAATATAGCGCATTTAAAAAATGGATCATCGAAAATTTTTTACTTTGGTATATCACTTTGGATCAAAAAATTGGATCATACTTTTACGTATTACCTTGGCGTATTATGTGTTGAGTCGAATACCTTTGCATATATCAATAAATATATCGCCTACCTGAAATTTTACTTCGATCAGAACCATTTTCGGATTTGGACTTCGTAGATTTTTCTTTATTCCAAATAATAAGCTTATGCACAAACCGTATAATTAGTATTGCTATTATTATAAGAATAACAAGCTTAACAATGGGAGGGATTCGATACTTATCATTAACCAAGGTTTCACATACCCCTAATGCCCCAATAGGTAATATCTCGGCCATTTTTGTTTTAGTCGCATAACTTTGATCATTTCCAATGAAATCAGTTTTAGAGATGGCTTCTTCCGAAAAATCTTTAGTCTCTACTATTTGTGAAATATCAGCATTACTGGTAGAAGACTTCATATTAGATAATCCTGAGGAATTGGCGTTTCGAGGCTTTGTATCTTCATTAACCTTATTTATGGTAACACTGAGTTGAGGTGTATCATTTTTGTCCATATTTTTTTTGCGCAAAAATTTACTAAAATCTTTTATAGGTTTATTAACTGCAAAGGTATCAGCGAAATTCGCTATATTTTTTATTATGGGGGCAATGGTACTCTGTCCCTCGTCACCTCCACCAATTATAGATGAATCAGAGGTTCGAAGCTTCGCTTCTCCTGATGGTAACTCTACCTGATTAGATAAGTTTCGAGATATAGTCACCAATTTCAGATGCTCCAGTTCACTGACTTTAGAAATTAAATCCTCCTTAATTCGTTCTAATTCAGCTAAATTAGATTTGAGGGATGAGATCTCAGATTCTTTTTTTAACGATTCTTCTTGGGATAAAACCAACTTACCTTTTAACGACTTTATTTCATCCTGAAGCATTTTTATATCCTTGTTTTTTGCAGTAATTTTGGCCTCAGATTCAGCAAGAGAAAGATTTGACCGGGTATTCTGGGAGATAAGGTTAGTATTTTCACTTCATAATCGCTTAGCCACATCGGCAACTTCCAAAGCTTGATCGTGCAACTTCTGAATCTCATTATTAGTTTTTATCGACTCGCGATCCCAATCTTTTCTTTCCCGGTTGAATTTTTTTTCTTGATCGGAATATTTATCCAGCAATTTTTTGCTACATTCCTTAATCTCAGCCTTGGATTTAAGAGTATGATATAATTTTCTTCAAGTTCTTCTTCACGTACACTTCCAAGGCGGTATCCTTTTTGTAATGTGGGATACTTTGTATCGGATTTATTCTTTTGTAACGTATGTACAGTCCCTTGAAAAAAGTATCGCTTCACCTGATGATCGACGAAAATAATTGGATAACTTCTGTGATATAAAAAGTCATGATTTTACTAACCAAGTCGATGTTGTGTAATAACAAAAAAATCATTTTCATAATGATTTCTATAACATATTCAAGTTTCACAACACACAATTAATTATTGGTAATTTTATGATCTTTAAAAGACAAAAAAAAAATTTCCGGAAATTTTCAAAAAAACTTGAGATTAGAGCCAACTTTAGATGACATGTTTTAACACATTTTGAGAGCTTAGTAAATGTTGTTTCTTTTATCTTCAAATGTATACTTATGAAATCTCACAATTAATTGTCGGATATTGGTCAAGTATCGAACTGAAACGTAAAAACGACTAAAAAAAATAAATGTGTTACATTTAAAAATTTTTTTTTCTGCAAATATTGCTATTCGTTTTTAACTAAAACTGTTACGTTTTTTAACTTATTTTTAATCAACAACACAATGACTCTTACAGAAATAAATACACAAAATACTGAAAACACTCAATTAACTGACTTTGAAAGAGGAAGAATAATTGGTCGTTGGGAAGCTGGTCAAACAACTCGAGAAATAGCAAATGCTGTTGGTCGTACTCAAACACAAGTACAGCGTGCAATAAAAGCATATCGTGAAAAAGGTCAAATTACCGTTTTATCTAGAAGTGGAAGACCAAAAAGTTTAACAGATCGAGACTCTAGGACTTTAAAAAGAATTGTTATAAAAAATCGTTTTACTCCTGCTAGAGAGATAACTAACATATTAAATGAAACCACAGACAATCCTATTTGTGATCGAACAATTCGTAACTATCTCCATGAAGAAGGATATTATAGTCGAGCTGCATTGAGGAAACCTTTTGTTTCTGAAGTTAATCGAAAAAAACGATTTAGTTGGTGCAGAGAAAGAAAAAATTGGAACGTTGATGACTGGAGTAATATTATTTGGAGTGATGAATCAAAATTCAACTTGCATCATTCTGATGGACGGCAGAGAGTTTGGAGAGTTCCAAAAGAAAAGTATGATGTTGACTGTCTTATTCCTACTTTTAAACATGGTGGGGGAGGAATAATGGTGTGGGGTTGTTTTGTGAACAATCAACCAGGACCCTTGGTAATATTAGAAGGTAAAATAACTGGTAAAAAATATCAAGAGCTTTTAGAAAATTATTTATTACCTTTTATGAACGAATTAGGAACTGATTTAAATATATTTCAAGATGATAATGCACCGGTTCATACTGCAAAGGCGGTGCTTAAATGGAAAGAAGATAATTTAATTTCTTCTCTTCCTTGGCCTGCCCAGAGTCCTGATCTCAACCCAATTGAACATGTTTGGGATTATTTAGAAAAGGCAGTTCATAATCGAAAACCACATCCAAAAAATATTGAAGAATTATCTATTTATTTAAATGAAGAGTGGGGGAAACTTGACCGTAATTTTTTACAAAATTTAGTTAATTCTATGCCAAGAAGAGTTGCAGCTGTAATTAATTCTAAAGGAAACCCGACAAAATACTAATAAATAACCAAATTCTCTATCTTTTTTTGATTCTTTTAGTGTATATTTTATTACAAGTTAATATGTAAAATATTGTGCAAATAGCTAGTAAACTTCATAAAAATTATTTTTACGTTTCAGTTCGATACTTGACCAATATCCGACAATTAATTGTGAGATTTCATAAGTATACATTTGAAGATAAAAGAAACAACATTTACTAAGCTCTCAAAATGTGTTAAAACATGTCATCTAAAGTTGGCTCTAATCTCAAGTTTTTTTGAAAATTTCCGGAAATTTTTTTTTTGTCTTTTAAAGATCATAAAATTACCAATAATTAATTGTGTGTTGTGAAACTTGAATATGTTATAGAAATCATTATGAAAATGATTTTTTTGTTATTACACAACATCGACTTGGTTAGTAAAATCATGACTTTTTATATCACAGAAGTTATCCAATTATTTTCGTCGATCATCAGGTGAAGCGATACTTTTTTCAAGGGACTGTAGATCATCGATTAGATTTTTTGGATGTCTTTTAGATGATCTGTACTATGGTCACATTCATTATTGAGGATGTATGTATGTGACCTGTTACAATTTTAACCCAGTGTCTCATATGAGCCAATTGGTTCTTCAAGTGTGTAAATAACGACTATTACTATACAGTAACACGATTATTAACAAACATAATTAATATAAATAAAATAGGTATTATAATTTAAATTATTTTAGGAAAAATTTTTATTTTTTTTGTTTATAAGACTTAAAAAAAAATGATTTCATCAGAACAAGCTCATTCACCAACTTCACCAATTCCTAAAATTAATATTAAACTTGCTGATAACAATACCAATAAAAATAATAATAAAAACAATAACAATATGAATAAAAGGTCCACATCAAGATCTAGGAGTCCAGGTCCACGACCAAAAAGTCCTTCAGGTGATAACTACAAAATGAATAACAATAACAACAACAATAATAACAACAACAAACTCATGACTTCACCAAAAAGGACCACCTCAAGATCCAGAAGTCCAAGACCAAAAAGTCCTGGTAGTAAAGACGCGGCCTCCTCACCACGATCAAAAAGCCCATTTAGCAAACAGCATAATAGAGCTGATAGTGATAACACACCAGCAAACTTCTCATCACAAGATGTACGTCAAAATTTAAAGTCGCTAAATCCTTGGCTTGGACTTGTTACTTCAAGTTCTGGCGGTGGTTCTAAAAACCAGAATAGATTAAGTTTGCCACCAGATTTTGATTTAAATCATGTAATACGTGAAAGTAACGAACGTTGGGCAAAACTAAATCTCATACCCATGGAACCGAAAGACAACAGCATGGGCAATTTTTCAAAGACTACAAGTCTTAGAGTCGCACCTATCACCATGCGACCTAAACTTGCAGTAGAAACATTCAACAACATTCCTGGTAGTAAATCGATGCAACGGACCGCTTCTGGACCTTACAATGGAAATAATAACAATTCACCATTGTTGACTGCTGATGGGTTCCCGTTGATACGATCAAGAAGTTACAATTCTGCCGTTGAAGATGTCAATCGATCATCACCTGCTTTCGCCAAAGAAATACTGCCTCTCCAACATTCCTGGTTAGTAATGTTAATTAATATATAATGTGGTTGTGTTGTTTGTGAATGTACATTCTGTTTACTTACCTCATTATATAAAACTGTTGATAATTAATTAGGACGATGTATTACGATAGTAAACCTGTTATGACACCTGGACCAAAAACTCCAACAGGAAAAGTTTCATATGAAGAAAATTTACAAACGATAGGAGCCTTTAATAATGTACGCTATCTTTTATTCTTTCTTCCGGATAGGAAATAAAATAATTGGGATTTTTCACAATACTTATTATACTATTCTTTTCGTTTATTCATTCATTAATTAATTAGGTACAATTATTTTGTCGTTATTTTAATTGGGTAAAGAAACCTAGTAAGTTGGCAATGAACACCAACTTCCACATATTTAAAAATAAGATTAAACCAATGTGGGAAGATCCAGCTAATGCTAATGTGAGTTTTATGATATTAATTTAATTCAAGAATAAATAAATAAAAATATAGCAAAAAAAAAATTTATCGAACAATTTACTAATAATATTTATCTAGGGCGGTAAATGGGTAATCTCAATAAAAAATCCTCAATTACTTGATCGTTGTTGGACATGGCTTGTTTATGCGCTTGTTGGAGAAGACTTGGATGAAGCCGATGATATTTGTGGAGCAGGTACATTTATCATTAATTAATGAAGCTGAAATTTGATTGTTTTTAAAGACAAGTTTTAATAATAATTTTTAAATGCTTTCTTTAGTGATGTCACGCAGAACTAGGGGGGATAGAATTGCTGTATGGGTTAGAGATAAAGATAATGTTCCTGTCATTAATGGCATTGGGTAAACATATATAAAATTGGTTCATCTATTTTTCATTTTATTTTATTGATTAATTAATTAATAATTTTTTAATAATAGTAAGAGATTGTTGAAGCTTCTTGATTTACAGAATGAAAAAGGAATAGTAATGGACTTTCAAGTAAACTTCATTTGTTATATATTGCTTGATTTATTTGTTAATTGACCATGACGATGATGACAAATTACATAAAATTTACATACTTTTATTTTAATTGTAAATAGTTTAATGAAGATGCTTTAAAATCAGGAACGTCATATAATAACCATGCGTACTTATCGCTGGAAAATCTTAAGCAAGAATTGGAAGCTGCAGAAAAATTAAAAGAAAATAGTAATAATACCTCAGAAGATAATATTAAGAAGAGTGAAAATGGTGAGAGTAGCACGATTGATGGAATTGCTAGTAATAATGATAAAGGAGAGATTGATAGTGATAATGATAAAGGAGATATCCGTAATAATAAGGATAAAGGAGAGATTAGTAGCAATAATGATAGAGGAGGGATTAGTAGTAATAATGAAAATGATATCATTAACGATACAATCAATGCTACAAATACCAGTAGTAGTAGTAATACAACCAATTCTATTAGTAACAATAATAATACTGTTGCTGATGATAATTATAGTGAGACAGCTACAAGTGATAAAAATAATAATATAAATGATAAGATCGGTGATGATAAACCAAAAGAGCCAACAAGTTAAACAATAAAAATGACAATATATTCACACACATAACTGTATTAACCACATATAAATTTTTTTTGTATTTATTTTCTTTTCTCATAATTCCAAAAAAAAAAAAATATACATTTTTTAGCATATTTTCACTCGTATAGATTTTTTTTATGTTAATTGTTATTATTATTAATTAATTTAAAATATTTAATTAAATTTTTTTTCTTCATTCAAATAAAATATTTGATTTTTTCAATGTATCACAACGTTGTCTTACCTTTAATATTTTTAATAATTTATTTTGTGCTGATATTTTTGAAGAAAAAAAAAATAAAAAATATAAATAAATAAATAAATATATATATATACTACAATAAAAGTATATAAATTATATAGAAAAGAATAATACAATATAATAATAATCATCAGAACCATTTTGAAGTCAATTTTGGTGGTTAAAATAGCATTATAAAATAAGAAATTTTATTTTATGTGTGTAATATTATTCCCTTTCTCAGTTTTTAATCGTTATAACAAATTCTAAACTAATTTATTTTTATTTTTTTATAATAGTTTTCGGATTTTATAAGCATAATTCTTCCAAAAAAATTTAAATTATTATATATATATTTATATATATGTGCATGTATATATAAAAGTTTGCAATGAGTCAGTCGTTGATCAGTCAAGTTACTCCCGAGAATGAGAACACTCCGAATATAATAACGCAACCTTCAGAAACAAAGCGTTCTATTTCTACAAAGTTAGAAGGTAACGTGCGTCTGTCTAAATTTTTTTTTTACGAATGAATTTAATTCTATAAAAAAAATATGCGTTAAAAATAATAATAATAAATTAATTATGTAATTAATATGTAAATATTATTAATAAGCTATATACTAATTCCGAGAAAAAATTAAAATTAGAGGAATAACAATACAAGATAATTTATTTAAATTCACTAATATATTAATTGATTACTTGTATAGATTCTACAATTCGATCTACAACACCTTCAAAAACCATACCAAATACAACTACTACGACAACCCTTGCTAATAGTACAAACACAAATAATAATAATACACCTTCAACTATTATTACCAACACTACAGCAACTCCTAAGTCAACATCTAATAATAATTCAAAAATTGCACGTTCTCAACGTTCAATTTTTTCTTTGATTTTTTGTTGTACGTGGAGTTCTAATAACATTATAATAAATCCTAATAATAATAATAACAATAACAATAATAGTCATCATATTAATACTATAAATACTAATACTAATATTAACAATAATACTAATAATGATAATGTTAATGATGATAAGGTAGAATGTAAAGAAAATATTATTAATGCATCTAACAAAAATATTGACAATGACAAGAATAAGACTATCACAAATACGACATCCGAAACTAATAATAATAAAAATGTTATTACAAAAATTAGTAATAATAGTCTTAATAATAATAGTGACAATAATAACAATGAAAAAATAAAAATTAGTCAAGATAATAAAAATAACATTGATAATAGTAACATTAATAGTAATAACAATAGCAGTAATAATAGTAGTAACGTTACTGATAACATTATTTCTAGTGTTGACAGTAGTAATAATAGTGGCAATAATAACGATGATAATGAGGGCAATATCAATGCACCAGATTCAGTAGAGGCTCGAAAAATAGAGGTAGGTATTAATCAAAAAAGCCCAATAATAATTATTATTATTATTGCATTTAGATTTAATTATGATTATTATTAGATAAAATAAGATTTTAATTTTTTTATTATGAATTTTAGGCTGGGCAAAAATGGTTACTTGAACCAATAGGCACTGAACACACAGGTAAAAAATGTTTAGTACTGGATTTGGATGAAACATTAGTACACAGTTCATTCAAGGTAATAATGGTGACGATAATAGATAATCAAGATGACTATTATTAACGTTATAGAAAATTAATTAATAATTAATTAATTATTATTATTATTAGATGATTAGCCATGCAGATTTTATTGTACCGGTTGAAATTGAAAATCAAATACACAATGTTTATGTAATTAAACGTCCTGGTGTTGATCAATTTTTGAAAAAAATGGGTGAATTATATGAAATTGTCGTTTTCACCGCAAGTTTATCAAAGGTTCGATTTTAAATAACTTCAAGGAATCAATTTTTTTTTGAAAATACTTATTTATATTTCACATTTATTGTTTGAATAAATCAATAGTACGCAGATCCAGTCCTTGACATTTTGGATATACATAAAGTAGTAAAACATCGATTATTCAGAGAATCATGTTATAATCATAAAGGAAATTATGTAAAAGTTAGTAATTATATTTATTATTGTTATTTATTATAATTTAAAATTTCTAAAATTTGTTTAATTAAATATTTTCAATTTCTAGGATCTTTCACAACTTGGTAGAGAACTAAGAGATACGATCATAATTGATAACTCACCTGCCAGTTACATCTTTCATCCAACAAACGCTGTTCCAATTTCATCATGGTTCAATGATCCACATGATACTGAACTATTAGATCTGATTCCATTTCTAGAAGATTTAACTATCGTAGATGATGTCATGGTTGTATTGGACTCCTCTAGTAACCTACAACTACAAGACGACTTACTTGAGGAATAAATAGCGGTAGTAGTAATATACATAATTTATAATTTATAAGTATATAAATATATATATATATATATATAATATATAATATAGAATTTCATAAAATTTTGGTAATTTTAATACACTACAAGTTACATAAATAACTATCATATAGTAAATTATTAATTTTAATAATAGTAATCTTAATAATCCTAATAATCCTAATATATAGTAGTAATAGCAACCCTTAATCCTAATCTTAATAATGTTCATGTTTACTTACTACTTTCTTTTAATTCAAAATTTTGGTTTTGGAAGAAAAAGAGAAAATCTTGAATTATAAGTAAAGTTTTGTAGAAATTTTTTTAAAAAATAAAAATTTTCATTTTTTCAAATTTTTTTTCTATAAATAAATTCACTCAACCCAATTCAATTCAAAATCAAATCAAATCAAATCATTTATTTATTTATTTATTTATTTATTTTTGCAAAAAATATATAGAGAACGTAATAAATAATAAATCAAGTACGATGGACATATTAATATGTGGCAGTGTCACCTTAAAAGACAGTTGTAAATTAAACAAGATTATCACATTTTTCTTTTTATTTTGTTCTATATATACATATACATATATTTTTTAAACAATTACCAACTACAATAAAAATAATCGCAAAAATAAAATAAAATAACAACTGACCGATAACGTTCGAATTTCATTCTCTTCATCAACAATAATTTAAAAGTATGACTTTATTACAAAAAGGTAATAGGAAAAGACGTTACAGTCAAAGTAGTGATGACGAAACTTCTCAAGACAGTAGTATTGGTAGCGGAGAAGTTAGTAATGATGATCATAATGTAAATAATGATAATAGCGCCTGTAGTGGAGACAGTGATAATCATAGTAGTGGCGATAATAAACGATTGATTAGTAGTGGTGGCAGTAGTGAGGATGAAAGGAATAGTGTTACTAGCAGTGGTAGTAGTAATAATAGTAATAGACGAATAACTAGAAGTAGAAATATTAAAAATAACAGTAATAATAATAATAATAAAAGAAGAAAAAGAAGAAGCAGCAGTAGTGGTAGTAGTAGTGTTAATGGTGATGGTGATATTAGTAGTACTAATAGTGCTACCAGTAACGACGGTAATGTGAGTGGTGACAGTAATGGAAGTGTAAATAGTAACGTTACTAGTAATAATAGTATTCACAGTAGTATAAATGTTAGTAGTGGAAGTAGAAGAAATAATATAAATAATAATTTTAATAATACAACTTCTACCCCCATTAATAATTCTACTGCCAGCAGCACTAACGATAACAACAACGACAATAATAGAGCAAAACGTATTTGTTCTACATCAACAACAAGTACCATTATTACAATCAAGATGACAACAATAACTCATACAGACATTCACAAAGTATCCACCACAAATACAACTGTCACAACTGAAATTTCACCTATTTCAACTGAAACAGTTGCAGACACTCAGTCATACAATATCCAAGCAACTGAAAATCAACCCTATGTACATTATAATCCTCCCAAGTCTTCATCTTCTTCTCAAGCACCATTAACTGCTACAAGAACTTCTCCGATCAACGACAATAACATTAATAAAAATATGGAGGATCCTATCAATCATAATCCTAATAATCCTAATTTAAATCCACCCATACCCACAACTTCAACTGATGACATTAATAATAACAGTAGCAGTACCAATAAGGGTAAAGCACCTGTATATTTAAATTCAAATGATGCCATTAATGGTAGTAATAATTGTAGTAGCGATGGCAATAATAATAAGGGGAAAGCGCTTATACTTTTAAATGCGAATGATGACATTAATGGCGGTGGCAGTAATAACAATAGTAATAATAATAATAATAGCAACAACAACAACAATAATGTTAACGATAATAATAATAATGTTAATAATAATAATAATAATGATAATAATAATTTTAATGACTACCTATCAACAATATCAACGGCAACAACCACTGCAATTAATGCTTTTACTGCATCTACTAGTGGATCTACTACTTCCACTATTGCTACTGCTTCTACAAGTGCTGCTGCTTTTGCTGCCACTTCTACCGCTGCAGCTGTTTCTTATGCTCCTTATATTGCAAACTCTATTCAACGAATTGGTGGTGATCAATCTGCTACAAGAATTGCTCTCGAATCGATCTCTAGAAATCTTGCCACTTCTTCTTCAGCAACCACTCCCAGCGCAACAGCTAAATCATTAAATGATAATCCAGTTATATCCTCTCCACAATCAGGCTCTTCTCCGATTAATAATATTAGCATTAACAATCTCATCAATAGTAATAATAATAATAATCAAAATTCAAATTATTCACTTGTTAATCAAAACCAGACAATCAATTTAACATCTTCACCCTCGACAACAACTTCAACTTCTCCTCAAAACAAAATCCCTTCTATTAATAATATCATTCACAATAACAATGATCCATTAACATCTCCTTCAATCCCAAATCCAATTCCAAATATATTGTCACCAACTTTCGAGCAACGACTACCAATAACCGAACAGATGACAAATACATCAATATCAACACCTTCAAAAAGATCAGAGTTAATTAACACAACATCGTCGTCATTATATGAACAACCACAGCCACCATCATCTCCTTATGATATGTCCTCACCAATTTCTTCAAAAACAACAACGACACCACCTAGACAAAGCAATATTAGTATGTTGCTAAATAACAATAATACTGACTATCATAGTAGTGCTAAATCAACAAGTACTGCCACCATCTTTTCAAATGCTTCTGCTATTTCTGCATCTAGTCCTCCAGTACTTGCTACTACTGTCAATATTGATAACAATACTAGAAACATATATGATGAGATAATTGATGAAATTAATCAAGTAAATAGTAATAATAATAATTATGATAATAATAGTGATTTTAGTAATAATATTAATATTGATGACGATAATAATAATTATGATGATGATGGTGATAATAATGATACGACTGAAATATTAAATAATAATAGTAATAGTAATATTGTAAAGGATGAGACAGCTAATAATGATATGGTACTTAAATTGGAAGCTGATCAAGCAAACAACTTTCAAGGATTATTAGAACAATCAGCATCACCAACACAACAACGACGACAACAGCAACAATCACTAGCATTACCACCACAATCATCAACATCATCAGAAATAACGTATCATATTCTTCCAGACTTGGACACATTAGAATGTGTTGCAGATGTCTGGAATGAGTGGATGTCAGGTATAGATGGCTATCCATCCATTATAAAATCATTGGAGACTTATGATATGAGGTGGGCCAATGATAATAAAGAAACTTTGCTTTCACGAAAGAAAATCGTGAAAGAATTACAAGATCGATCGAGATCTGGATCTGTAGGGATCGATCAAGCAATTAGAGAGTTGGAAGTGATGAGAAACGGTAACCGTTTAACTTGGTTATCTAAAAAATTAAATATAAGAAAAAGGATAACTGGTCATGGTAGTAGTAGCAGTAATAGTAATAATAATGGAAGTGGCAATGGTAGTAATCGTAATGGTAACAACCATCCAGGATCATCATCATCATCATCATCACCGACAAAACGAGTTAATACTCGTAGCAATCGTACAAATAAAAAATCAAAATAAGAATTTAATATTTTTGATTCTTTTGATTTTTACGGATTTTAGTTTATTATTATATATTTAGGATTTTCTTTGCAAAATGGTTTTTGCAAGATTATAATATAAATTAAAATATATTTTATTAATTACATTAAAAAATTTTTTGTACACAAAATAATCTATCATCAATACATTGATGAATCGTTTTGATGAAGATTTAAACCGTTATATAAAATCGCTGTTGCCGTGGAAAAAGAATTTCTTTTTCATGGGATCGCAAGACGAGCAAAATTTGGAACCAGCCGAATAATATTATCTTTGACAAGTACAAATATTTTTTTTACACATTTCATCTTTATCTTTTTTGATTAAAATATTTACACGCATAGAACTTTTTATTAATTCAAAATATTCTACAAATTTAGAATTCAATACTTTCTTTTTGCAAACTTTTTCAGAGCCAATTTTTCAATAAAAAAGCACTACACTCCAAAAGTATCCGAACGAGGTTTTTTAATAATTACGCAAAATGCCACATAATAATAATGAAAGTACATAAGTTTATATCATTATATGGCTTAGGTTTGACGACTCTGCATATAAAACTCATTTTGTTACCATTCTTTTATGATTTTTAGTTAAAAAAGACGAATACTGGTTAAATTTTTATTTTAATATTCTGTTGGCCATCTGTTATTAGAAGTACATACCTCAATCCTTCTTGATATAACACTCCGTGAGAAATTTTTTGATCTTCGACTTTCAATGACTTCGGCGGTCATTTCTTAGTGTGCCTTTAAATCTTCTGCAGTCTGACAGCATCACAAACTGTAGTCTTTGGAGTATTAAGTGTCTTTGCGTTTTTTGCAAGAGAATTATCACCTATTCTTAGACCTAAAATTTTTCCTCGGATAATTCTGAATTTTTATTTTTTGCCAGTTTTAAAAATCGATTTTTTTTTTGATTAAATCAAATTCTCAGTATTGGTTGAACGTAAGGTTTCACTCGTTTATTTAAGATATAAAATTTTTGAGAAACATAAAAAATAAATCCGTGATTTTATATGTAAAGTCGTCAAAACTTAAGTCATAAGTTTTTTTTAAAAAAACAAAAAATAAAAAGTTTATTTATTTATTTTATTAATTATGTGTAATTATTAAAAAACCTTGTTCGAATGCTTTTTGGAGGGTAATATTATATTTATCAGTCAATTCATTTTCTGCAAAATCGAGTTCGGCTCGTCCGCAGCTTTAATCATCAAACTTCTAAATATTTTGTATTTTTTAATTGTTTTTTCCGAGACTCTTCAATTCCGAGTTAAAATTATTAATTGCTGTAGTTAATGCTTGCTGTTTTAATCGTTAAATTCGTAGTCAAATGATTATAGTTATAGTGGCAGCAAGCTGTAGTCATTGTTTTATTTTCAATGCTGATGTTTGTATTATTTATGTTGATACGAGTAAGGTATGGATTAAATGGAAGTTGAAATCGTCATTATTGTGTAAATAAAATTTGTTTAGAAACTAAGAGTAAAAAACCAAGGATGGTAAATTCCAGAATAAAGCTGAGGTAGAGGATGGGATTTAAGTTGGGTTAAATTCGTCGTTCTGTTTTTTTGACGATTAATTATAGCTGAAAGACAGAAACTTTATAATTATCAGGATACTCTTTATCACGGCACTATTAAACCACTATAAACCAATTATTTATTTAAAGGTTATGAATAAAAAATACATTTTCGAAATATTATTATTTAGGAAACAAAAAATCCTTCCTTGCAATTCATTTTTTTTTCTATACTTTTTTGTGGAAGGTTTTCCAGAAAAATAAATATTGAACAATGTTAATTTTATAATATGAAGATAAAGATTGTTATGGGATCATAATTTTGTCATGGCCTCGGAAATTTTTATCTTATTCTTGAGGCCTCAGTTAAAAGTTCCTGAAATCCTGATCATAATAATAATAATAAAATGAATAATCGAACATTCGTAGATATGGCAAAGGAAGATTCAAAAACCAGTAGGCCTTGATCTTAATTTTCGAATACAATAATGGTTCGGCTCATTAAAAAAACAGTCATAAAATTGATATTATCTTCCGTGTGAATGGATGATTTGGAGAAGAAACATTCACAGACGAAGATACTAAAAGCTTGAAGAAACCCATATAAGTTTCTTTTTCTCCAGGGGCTGTTCAATTGTTTTAAATTATCTTCCGAAGGAAGTTCATAATTAATGATCAAAAAAAAAAAAAAGAACTCAAAATGCTTGAATCCATACATTAAATCATGTCAAAGATCTCATTATTCTTTTGTATAATAAATAACATATGTGACATGCTGCAACAAAGCAATTTTGCAACTTTTAACCCGTTGTACCATTAGCAGCCTTTTAATTATCCAAAAAACATACATATAATAAATGTATAATTAATCCAAAAATATGAGTTCATATTAAGCTCACCTCTTTTTTGGTCTTTTTATTTTAAATAGTTTACTATATATCAATCATTTACTATGTAGAGGAAATAATATAAGAAATTGTCAGCATTCCTATAATAAAATTTCAATCACCTTTGTGCTTTGTGCCGCGGAACAATGAGTTTTACACAATTCAGTGATGAATAGACTTTTATGTAAAAATTGACAATAACTAAATATATCATCAGATTTTTAATCTAATCATTTAAAAGCTTACTATATAATATATTTTAATGGCAGAGCAATAATGATTATTTATTTTAAGTTTAAATTGGCCAAGTTAAATTTGGTGAACAGTTCCTGAACCAATTGAATCAGACATAATTACAATAACCTTTTATATATATTAAAATTTAATTGCAGAAATTAAAATATAAAAATCATTAATTTTTCTTTACTATTTTATATACTTCAAATTCTTCCAATAAATGAACATCCTTATTACTATTCCTAAGATTTAAATTATTTTCATAAGAATAATTAGAAAAATAATAATAACAATAAGGTTGATTATTAATACTAATGAATAGGTGTAAATCATGAAAACTTATAGAATTTTCATAAAATTTTATATTGTCTAAATCCCTATCAATGGTTTGTCTACTATGAAATATTGCATGCCCAGGATTTTTGACTCTACTTAATATTGAATTACCAAGTTGATTTTCATCAATCTTAAAAATAAAACTTTTATCTGTTTCAATAAAATACCTTTCATTTGGTGCTTTTTTGTTTATATTCCAACAAACAGGATTATATCCACCTATCAATTCACCCGTTTCTTTAATTTTAAGTAATACTACGGTTTGTTCAATGTTATAGCACATCTCCTCAAAAACTGCTCTTGAAAAGCCATCTTGAGATCCACAAAGGATCAATTCAAAATCATATGGAATATTATTTTCATTATTTTGATTAATCCAGCTAGAAATTAAAGGGCTCATTTTCAAATTTAATAATTTTTTTGTTCTTGGACCTCTTTGAAGAAGTAACTTTGGCTGCCACTTTTTAGTAAAATAATATCCATGAATTTCTTTGTATAATTTTTCATCAAAAGCCTTTTTATATGGAATGATTTTATTAAGAAAATCTTCTTTAGATATCTCACTGAATCTAACCAATGGAATAACATCTTCTAATAAATATCTTAATTCTTCAAAATCATCATTGCTCCACATTGAAATAATTTTTCCTAATGTTTGATTTTGTCCAATCCCATTGAATGACATAATTCCAAACATCAACCTCATCTAATTTTAATTTATCCTTTTTCAATATAGAAACAAGCATAGATTTTTCAATTGCTGCAATATCATTAGATTTTAAAATTGATGCTGGATTTTTACAAATTAATTTATTACAAAAATCTTGAAGTAAGGTGAAAAATTGATGTTTAGATGAAATATTATGAACATAAATTAATTTTTGATGAAGCCATTCATTTTTTTCATTGATTAAATAATTTTGTAAATCATCAATTAATTCATTAAAGTTTAATTCATCACATGCTTCAATAAGTTCTAAGATTTCATATGCATCCAGGCTATCAAGATTAATAATCCCATTATACATATACCTTTTAAAAATAAATAAATAGAAAAAAATAATGATTAGTATATAAATGTTATTATTATTTAATAATTATAATTTAATTTAATTTTAATTTATTCCTACATTAAAAGTACTTCAAAAACTCTTGGAGAAATATTTTCTTTTTCAAACAAAATATTGCCATCATCAGACTTTTTAACCCAATTTTTAGATAAAGCTGTTCTAAAATACAAAGACCTTGCTTTTAAGATGGTGGAATGAGCTTTAAAAATTTTATTATCATCTTCCACTCCAACTTTAATTTCTGTATCATAATAATCTGAATTGTCCAACAAATTTGAAAAATCATTTACTAGCTTATTAATATATTTTAAAGGTGAAGCATTATTAATGTTAAGGTTTTTAAACAAGTATGTAATATTTTCCAAGGATGAAATATTAGACATTTCAAAGATATTTATCTTAAAAAATTTATTTATTTCGCATTTAAAAAAATAATAACAAATCCAATAAATTGGCTTAGTATTAGGGAAAGTTGTTATATACGAAATCTAGGTTTATTATTTAATACGTGAAATATTTAGTGCCACAGCATAATGTAGCTTTTATATATGAATAAAGTTAATCTCAGAATAATTTTATCAAATTAACATAATTAAGAAACACAGATGTAAAAATTATTATAGTGCAGATCATCATCTATACAAAAGTTAAAATTTGAAATATTATGTGATCCATATGTTAAAAAATCATCACCATTCAATTCAGCTTTAAAAAGGGAGTAAATTCATGTAAAAAAACATTTGTCTCGATTTTTTTTTCAAATAAATAATACAATATATGTTGTAAAAAGACATGGAGATATCAATAGCAGATTACACGAGCAAAAGTATCACGTTTCATGATTCTGAAGGTTTGTATGTTGGTGAGAAGCGAGAAGCTATTGTCACAAATTGGAATTCTTAAACCCAAGGAATTTATCATAATAATCATATAACAGCACAAATAAAAAATACAAAAGTTGCCTCCATCACTAAAAGATTGAAGAGTATAGAATCAGGTTATCATTGACCACAACAAATTCTCCATGGATATCTTTGGCATTATCTTCTTCCTTATCAACTTTCTCTTCACAAGCACGTTTGATATTGTCTTCTTCCATTTATCAACAGCAATAACGGAAGAGAGATAGAATTGATAAAAGATCCTGATTATAATGATTAGATGTTGGCGCTACTAATATCAACGATAAAAAGGCTTCAACTGAAAACGTTAATAAGCAAGCATGAAATAAAATTAAAAAAAAAAAAAGATAAAATATAACAACTGAAAACGTTGATAAACAAACATAAAGATGATGACCAAAATCTTTTATGAAAGAGAATGTTCAAATAAAGAAGTTCCTACAATTTTGATGAAATACGAATCAAGCTTGAAGGGGTTTTTTGACCAAGTTTATTTAACACCGCGGTCATTTGAACGTAATGAACAAAAAATGGACCATATGAAGAGATTAATGGTGTTCATATGTTATCTTCTTGCTTCATTAAATAATACAAAAATTAATTCTTTTAAGTTCGACCTTGCATTCTATTTAGGTTCGGTAAGTACTGCCACTATATCAAGCACGAAATCAGTATCCTTTGATTACTAAAACTTCATCTAATTGTGGTGTTAATTGCATTCTTTAGTTACAGAATAACCAATCGTCACCTTCCAAGAGGCTTTGTTACTTCTAGGAAACCATTTACCAACATTTTTTGCAAATACGTATATTGTGATTACACTAACTATACTAAATATACTAATTTGAATAATTATAGTGTATATACTCACGTGTGGACATGGTTATCACAATCATTGTCTACAAAGGTGCCGATCTAAATGTTTGATATCTTGGACTATCTTCAAGTCGAAATCAAAAAAAATGTCAACGCATTAAAAGAAAGTATGTCCAAAAGATTAAACTAAAATGAGTTTATCGAAAATATCGAAATACAGTTGATGATTTGGTAATGTTGAATCAGCAATAAATGATGCAACATCAACAATGGAAAATTTTATTAGGACATGCAAAAAAAATTTTTTGGGTTGTAATTTTGTTTTTATTAATGATTTTTTCATACATCGTTCATGTTTTGTCTTAATCGTATATCTTATTATATTAAGGTTATTTTGATTATATCGAGAGATATGGTCAAGAGAAGGGTTAGGAAGAGTGTTATTCTTCAACCAAGTCGAAAACCAACCCTTTAAATACATTTTCGAGTAGTACAATTTAATTTGTTAGACTATTTCAAAGGTTTGTCCGCATGGTTGCTTCCAATATCTTAAATTCGAACCATTTGTTAACAAAACAACTGTCGGTGAAGTGATTGTTAGCAAAATGAATCAAACCAACATTTATTTATTTTTTACGTTATCAAATTCACGATCTTGATTGGTCAATCAACAATTGCTTGGGTTAAAATTTTGTTACCTGTTCTTATTCCTTCGCTCAAACAAATAATTGTTTTTAATGCTTAGTAAACGTTCTGGTCTTGGGTAATTCCCGTTTATTTATTCATTCATTCATTTATTCATTGCAGAACAAAGGTCAATCGGATGGATCAATTGGAAAAAAATTTATTTTACAAATTTTGATTGTTAAAACAATCAACCAAGCCCTTTTCTTTTTGATTAAAAGTAAAAAGAATAATGATTAGTAAAAAAAAAAAGGGCTTTTCCTAACGTTTGTTCATTTATCCCAGATTAAAGATCATTCGGGTGTTTTTTTTCAAGTCTAAGGATAAGCATCAAGCGAATTTCAATTGTTTTTTTCTTAAGAGTGTTTGCCATATCAAAGATCAATCGGATTTCTCCAAAAGGAAATTTTTCGATGGATTTTATCCGAAAGGAAAATTTTTTCTTATCCAGTCATCCACCATCCTCCTAAATGGTCAAAATCAAAAAAAAAATTTATCTGAAAGAATCCTTCTAATGATCAAAAATCAAACATTTGTACATATTGTTTGTTTACCGATTGACAATGTAGAAAAAAGTCTTTGATTAATTGAAAGATAACCAACAATTAATTAATATTAACAAGCTTAAAAATGAAGTTTTATTAAAATTCCATGTTCAACAATGGACTTGTTGACTTTAATACAATTGCATTTTCTCTTTCTATAAAAGTTTTCTAAATCAACTCAAACATATAGTATTCGAAATTTTTTTTCATTTTTGAAGATTATTTGTCGTTAGAAATTTCATGGAACAGTTTCATTTTCATTTCCGAAACTTCATATTTAATGTTAAGATCTTTACACATATATTCCACCACATGACTCCATTCAATTCCTAAATCGGATTTACTCCACTCTACGACATCTCCTCGTGCATTGACATTATATATTCTTTCAGACATCCAGTTGTATAATGTCTGCATTTCTCCTGCTACAAAATTTACATCAATAGTAGTAGTTTGATTTTGACGATGCTTCCAAAATTTCTGAAAAGTTTCTAATAGTTTGGGATTCTTTTCAAGATATTTCTTCCACATTTCTTTTCAGTTTCCACGAATATTCATCACACTTTCTTCCCAACGTTCTAGAAATCAGTTACAAATCCAAAAAAAATGGATAAACAAATAAAATGTTCATAGTAGAAGTAAATAATTTTTTACTAACCCAAAACACCTCTAACATGCACAGATCCTTTTATTCTCAAATAGTCCGATTCTATCCGACCCGAAGAAATAAGATTCGAGATTAATTGTTAAAAAGCAACGTTAAGCAATTCCAAGCAAAATTCACCATACGCTCTCTAAATATCTCTAAATCTTTTGTAAGTACAATTATTTCTTTTTCCTTTTCTTTTGCATTT
This sequence comes from Entrophospora sp. SA101, assembly GCA_958430865.1. Lineage (NCBI taxonomy): Eukaryota > Fungi > Glomeromycota > Glomeromycetes > Entrophosporales > Entrophosporaceae > Entrophospora > Entrophospora sp. SA101. The sequence continues at coordinate 23,834 of CAUDNR010000409.1, forward strand.
ATTTCTTTTCTCATAATTTCACGTTCCAGGTGACGAAACTTCTTAAACAATACCATCTGTTTGGGAGCTTCGAGTTATTTAAAATCATCATTAATATCCTCCTCATCTTCAGGTATATTTTTTCGATATATAAACGTTTGCTTAATACTGAGAAAAAGCTTTTGTTTGCCATAGAGAAAAGAGATTTGTTAACTATGGGGAAAAAAAGTTTTTTTGATGTAGGGCGAAGGAGGTTCATGGAGTTAAGGTTTAAATTTTGTGTTGGGTATTAGAGAAATACGTTTTTGACAAAAACATTAAAAGCCGTAATTAGCAAAAAAATGACATTATTTGGGCCAAGACATTAGTCTATTTTTATTAAATTCAAAACATATAAATATGACAGCTGTTCCCGTATTTTTTTCGTAACTCCAACGTGGAGAGAGTCATTTCTCTCGGGCCATTTCGGCACAAGATAAAATTCAAGTTTACGAATGTGCATGCTATGTGAGCACATTCAAACTATGCTTCGCATTCGATGCTAATTTTGATGCTCTGAACGATATGTCACACTCACCTACTACTACCATAAATATCCGACCACCGGAGTTGTGTAACGTCAAATGAAAAGAGTCCTTACTAAAAAAGCAACGTTTTCTCAAATAAAACCTTTCTTACTTTACTAAGTAGATTTGTACTTGATATCAAAATCTCCAAATTACAAAAGCTTCGAAGTGTTTGATATGTTATTAATGGAAACATTTAGCAAATAGTTCAAAAAACCAAATTTTCAATCGGAATTTTTACATGTAATATAGGTCAAATTTCTTAGTTGTAATGTATATTACTTCATTAATAAAACGTGCTCAACGTAATGAGTTACATATATCTACAATAGAGTGTCAGCATAAATTAGTTCGTGAAAGGGGTTTAAAAAAGTATCCGAACACCCCGTAATTTTATTATATAAAGCACTTAAAGTTGACAAAATCCAAATTTTAAGGTTTTACGTTTTGTTATCTATACTTGATCAATTTTTAACCATATATAATTCAAAATATTTTAAGTGGACTTACCCAATGACATAATTCATGATTCAACAGAGTTTTACTAAGCTCAAAGTTTTCATAAAATCACGAAATTTTTTGTCTAATTTAAAATTTTCATCCTAAATTCATTAATAATGCAAACTTGTCGGGACTTTAAATTTTTATTCGAATTAACTTTAAAAACATGTTTACTTAATGTACCAGTCCCGGTTTGGTTAATAAAACTTTGAACTGCGTGAGATATAAGTTTACCAATTATTAAAATGATCGGATCTTTACGTTAGGTGAGTGTATATGATTGATGTCTTGTGATTTCATGACACCAGAATATCATTGCGCCATAATGCTAATCTGTAGTTCACGAAACTCACTGTTACGTTTCGTTTAAAAAATTGTTATTTATGAAAATTATAACCTAAAATGATACAAAACATTATTTATATGAAAAAAAAAGGTTTCCGTGATCTCATATAACTTCTAACTTAAAAACACCAAATTTTATGATATATAAGGCTCCGAATTAATCGAATCTAATCGAACTTTAGAGTGATTCGATTCCATTCCTAAATTTTCTTAACGTCATATTGAATGCAGTGAATCTCAATGTAGTGTACCTCAATTTAATGAATAATAACAGATTGAGGTTAATAATAATAATATTCTTCTCAATATAACGGATTTTTTGATATAGTCGCAACGGATAGACGGGACACATAATAATAAGAAAAATTTTATATGTTTTTATATGTTAAGCAAAAATTTTAAAAATCCGTTATGATAAGATTTAATTATTATTATTATTTATAGTCCGCTGTGACAAGGTTGGAATATAATAATAATGGATTTTTGGAAAAAATTTTCTAAACCCAAACTATCTGCTAAACCAAGATTGTGTATATTTTAAATTTTTTAATTGATAAAGAATATTATTTAGTGATGGTAGCCGAAACTGTTTTTGAAAAAAAGGTTATTTCGTCCAATACATATAATAAGTATCTAAATCAATCTACTTTATTTTAAAAACTCACAATTACAGCCATTAAAATTAGTTTCGTCAAAGTTTAGGCCAATTAATTTCGGCAATTTCGGCCCACTAAGTGTAGTTTTGGCCACCATCACTAGTTCAAATCGAGTTGAGTTGAATCAGTTTGAATCAAATTATATATTCGAATCAGTTCAAATCAAATTGAATCGAATTTCATTGATTCGTTCGGAGCTTTAATAATATATATTAATGAATTTTTGTTAAATTAGATATCATTCATTCTTTGTTAAAATTAATGATAAATCATAGATGTATCATAAACCTTTAATTTCTCACATTGATTGAATTGAATAAAGCAAACACATAAATTTAGGTTGTATTTATTTACAATATGTTTTCAGCCCAATTTTTTTATATTTTCATAAAAAAGTAATTATTACTTATATTATTTTTGAGAACATAATATTTTCAAAAAGTCAGTCATATCTTGAGAGAATAAAATGGAACAGTTGATAAATCAAGATTAATAATTAAATTAGTTCTTTTAAATTGAATATCTGTGAATATCCTTGTGATTTCTTTTTTGACCTTTGGAAATTAAGACATATTGCACCCTGTATGCAGTGTATAAAATTCGTGTGCGCAACCTTCTTAAACTGTGTACAATGAGACAAAAATTTTTGTGCAGGCTCTCTACAAATAGGGTTTGTATAGGACCAGGAAAACTCTATCGTATGTGACCATCAAATTAAATGACAAATCATATTAATGTGAATCTTAGTTATAATTATGTGAATTGATTTTCCGAACACATTTTAAAATTATTAATAATGCGAATCAAAATAGCCGAGGACATATGAAATTATCTTTATTGATTAAAAATATTTAAAAAAAAGTTTTGTGTACTTGATTGACAAATTATTATAAATTAAATATGTTTCACCATCTACTGCAATCAAAAAAGGATTAATATAATAAGAACGTATTCCCAAAAAAATAAACTACTTCTCATGGTGTAATATGAATTGTAATGTCTCCTGCAAATTTTCACATGAAAAATACTGTTGTGATACAGGAAGATAGGCCTTAATAAAAATATATGATAAATGACCTAAAATCCTGCCGGCTTTTCTACCCATGAATGTCTTTTTCATAAAACGTTTATAACTTTGCCCAAACACTTGATAATTGACTCCAAGTGAAATAATTTGGCCACATTTACAAATAACTTTTTTTAGCATTGACAAATTCTTGAAAGTTAGGTATGTAGTAAAACGTTTTTGGCGTGAATCATAAGGATTTTTTTATTATTATTTTTATTATGATTTTTAAATTTTAAATTTTAATTTTATTGTGACATTTTTTTAATATTATTATTTATTATATAGTGTAACGATACATTTTCTAATGTCTGCGAATCAGTGTAACCGATAACATTTTTTCTTCGAATATTTTTTAAGGCACTTTCGAATCATAGTGTTGGCGGTCACATTCAATAGAGTAGAGTTTTCCCGGTCCTGTTTGTATTCACAAATACCGTAAGGAAGCCACACAGGGTCACACACAGGGCTGGAAATAGGGTCTGAAAAAAAAACGGAAATTTCTCTTGAATGCTAAAAATTTTCCGGAAGAAAATTCTAAAAAAAGAAAAATTTTTTGGGTGCTAAATTTTTTTCAAATTTAAGAATGTTCTTATTTTATTCTTTTGTTTTTTTACTAAGAGCATCACTAAAACCATAACCAAATAAATCAGTACCTTCTAAACCAATCATCATTAATAAGTACAATGTGCCATTTTCCATTGCATTACATTTGATAATATTCTGTTTGCTAAAACCTCTTCACAATCTACATTAGAAAATGGAATTGAGTGCAATAAAATTTTTTTAAAAAAGGGATTCACGTGATTTGGTTAAAAAATTATTTTCCTTACTGCCAAATTTAGATATGATGGTCGAGTATTAGTCTAAATTTCGTAAGGATGATCAAAAAATAGTCTAAATTTAGCAATGATCTTAGTGGACAAATTCCTCACAAGCATAGTGAAGTACATGTTTTAAAAAAGAATAGAACTCTACAACAAAGAATTTTTTGAGAATATCTTGTTATTACATTAAAACTAAAGACCTATTCTATCAACTAATAACGCTATTTTTTTAAAATGTAGGACAGAAAATGACTTCTATACTTTTAAAATTTGCTCAAAATTTAGGAGGTCTTTAGACCGAGCCAACTATATAGAAAATTTTTTCTGATCATTATGCTTTCTAATTAACAAACGATATTTGAGATTTTATACATTGATCTATATATAGAAATTCGGCCATTATTATTATGGTTTTGTAAAACTGTAAAAAGTCTATAGTGCAAATCACTTAGTCCCACAACTTTCTGTGCCACAGTGGCCAATTTTGAGAAAAAATTTCCAATCAAAAATGCAATAAAAATTTCATGGTCACATGATTTTCAAAGATCATTACACACATTTATATTAATTAGATAATATGAAATTTTGACATTAGCAATAGAAATAAAATATATATATACTTCCATAAAATATACTTTTGGTGCTAGATGGGAGATAGCAGTATATTTTGCACATTCTTTGATCAATGCAATAATTTATTTATTAAATTAAAATAAATGAACTTTGTATTTTTTTAATAATAAAGATAATTAATTATCTTCCCGTTCATCTGGAAAATTCACATGACAAAATATCTGCAATATAAAATAAATTTTTCAAATTTTTATTTTGTTTCAATTCGTCTATTTTTGATAAACTTTTTTGTGTGTAACTGACCATTTTAGGGCCAAGAATAGTAAATTTGGTAAACTTTGTGCAACTTTAAAGCTCAAATCCTCCACAACAACATTGACATATCAATGGAATGAAATTGTGATATTGTAGAGGAAGGTCTTGGCTTCAAATACACGATTTATTTTTGGGGTGTTGCATTTCTATTTTTGGAAATTTGAAAATCTACATGACCAATAAAAAGTTGTGGGACTAAGTGACTTGCACTGTACCATGCCCGTGTCGATCATTACCTTAAAAATTGATATATTCATAATAAAATTTTTTATTGTGCGATTTGGTTAATTTTGATTGGTGGAATTTTGTAATTTACCAATAAATTTTTCGAAATTCCCTTATTCGAAAATGTGGACAGTTTAAGGGATAACAATATAGATTGCAAAATTATGAGGAAGCTATTTCAATCAATGCACAATCTTGTAAAAATTTAAAATATTTATCAATAATTTATGGAGATGAATTAGATCAGGAATTAATGGAAGTACTCAATGGTTGTACAAAGTTAAAAGTATTACACTTGATAATGGTTTTAATGAAGATTATGGACCAAGGTTAGGTGATGAAAGTATCTTGGAGGTGTAAAAGTATTTCATCAAATGGGGCACATGTGACGAAATGTGACAAAAGTGATGAAATATGACAAAAGTGATGAAAAGTGATCAATGTGATGAAAGTGGCAAAGCATAAAGTCAAAAGTCAAAATATATGATAAAGATGACAAAAGTATAAGATTCAATTTTATTTAGATTTAATTAAAAAATTTATTTAAACATTTTTTTTATATTGTAAATCATGTTTCTTAGTTGGATACTTAATTTTTGTACATAAAGTTTTTGTAGGAATTGCTGTTTCACATCTATTGCTGGTTTCATGACTTTCTTCGAAATCTGTAGAATCATCTGATAATTGTTGATTTTTTTCTGAATGTTGAAATGCTTCTTCATTCACTATTTCTGAAAATAAAGTCCTGTTCATTGATTCATGAACTAATTCTAATGGATCATAATCATCATCATCATCATTGTAATCTTTATGATTTTCCAATTCTATATCCTCATCCATTTTATCATTGTCTTCCAAAAAAAAATTATTTTCTAAATCCATAATATTGCGAATTTCTAAATCCTCTGTCTCATCATTATTATCATCATCAATGTTATCATCAATATAATCACTATGATTATCGCTTTCATCATCGTCACTTTCATCACTATCCAAATTAACTTCTGCTTCAACCAATGTACCCTTTAAATCCTTTTCTGATAAAGTCTGACCAGTATGTTTTAATTCTTTTTTAACATTGCTTAGATAAAAAGAATGAATTTTGGCAATATTATTTACAGAAGTAATATTTAGATTTTGATGGTTCTTCCCATAGTGTCTCCCTAAATATGAAAAAATGCATTCACATCCACCACTATGTGGAACAACTGAGAACAATTTAATTGCTAATTGTTGTAGATGGTTGTAGTTATCTTCACACGTATACCACCATGATAATGGACTATCACATTGATCATTATACATTGCATTATAAGGTTTTTGTTGTAATCTATATTTCTGTAATTGAGAAAGTAATTCTGTACAAGATTTTTTTGGTTATTGCATTGATTTCCAATAGGTTGCTGCAATTTTGGCAACATTTTGATATTGACCATATCTAATTCCAATTTTTTTGTAATCTGGATGCAAAAAATATGCTAATAAATATCCTTCATGATTGAATTCTTTCCATTGTAAATTAAATTTATTAGTACAGAATTTATTATAACTAGAATTTGTGTTGATGGGAGTTTTTTTAACTGCTGCAGCTAACTTGACAAGCTGTAGATAGCAGTCAGCAAGATTTGTGTTTTCCGATTGCAAAACTGTCACAGAATCTCTCATTGGTTTGAAAATATAAGAAAGATTTTGAATATTACTAAAAAAATTATATCCCCTTAAAATTCTCTTAATTGGATTTGGAATTAGATCACTATTCTCTGTTAAAATTAAAATAAAGCATGATTCTAAATGTGCAACTGATGATAAAGTATCATAGGCTGATGTCCACCGAGTTTGACAATCTTTTTTTTAACCCCTCCACCAACAATATTATTATTATTAATATAATGATTAAGTATATTATTAGCTTGATATGATTTTTTAAAAAACTTAATTATTCTATTATATAATGAAAGATGATTTTTTGCAAAAGAATGCTGAAGAAAATCCTTGGAAATTAGATTCACACAATGAGCAATGCATCAAAGATTAAATATATGAGGGAATTCTTCTGAAACTATTTTTCTAGCTAATTTAACATTTGATCCATTGTCAGTTGAATTTTTGTGGGCCAATTTTTATCAAGATTTCTTTAATTTTTTCTGCAAGAAACTGGCCTGTGTGGCTACTATGAGAAAGATTTTCTACAGAAGATAAATATTGTTGTCTGTTTGATGTATATATTAAAAAACTACAAATTGAGTTGCATTTAGGATCAGACCAACCATCTAGTGCCAATGTTAAATTATTATTTGAATCAAACATTGTATTTAATTGTGAATTAATTGGTGAGATTTCATCTGTAAGTAATTTTTCTGATAAATATTTACAAGAAGGAGGTTCATATGCAGGTCTTAATTGTTTCAAAAATTCTATAAAAAATGGATTTTCAATGATATACCACAACAGACAAAAGCTTGTAGTAATGATTTATCAATTTAATTTTTTCTTTGGTTGGTTAAAACAGTACTTACATAAAAGTTTGGCAAAAGAGTTTGGGCATTTTGTTTTCTGTTCTTTTCATTGTTTTGCTGATTGTTAATTTCATCTAAATAAAAATGAGAAATAGAATAATGACATCCAGGACATTCATTAGCTAAATGAGCTTTGAGTTTAAAAGGTGTTCCACAATTCCAGGTTTTTGGACAATATTTGCAAGATGCTGTGTAATGTCCTTTTACTTTTTCCCTTCCTTTAATGAAGTGTAACCATACATCAGACACAGGACATCCTGTAACTAATTCTTGGTTATTGTTCAATGAACTTTCAGACATATTATCTAAATTTAATGTTTGCAAATTCATATTATATGATGATGATTGAGAAGGAATTGATGAATTGGGTGAATTAAAATTTGACATCATGAATTTTATTTTTTAAAATTTACTCCTTGAACCAAAAATGCAAATAATTTAAAATCTACAAAATAATTGGTTTATTTTATTGTTTTGTTGATTTTGTCACTTTCTACGAAAAAATAACAAAAAAAGAAAGTTTGAATGGCTGTCCTATTTATATGATTCGAATTAATAAAATAGACTATTACTATTGTCTTGGCTCGAGTGATGTCATTTTTTTGGAATTTTTATTCTCGTGTAGCACAGTATGTGTGTTTTGTAACACGAAAAGCAAAAGCTCACATTGCGTTCTCAGTTATAAGCTTGTTATTCTGTGCAAATTACTTTAAAGAAGGTATCTGTTGCAAATTCCCATTTTTTTATT
>CAUDNR010000411.1:1515-22606 GCA_958430865.1 Entrophospora sp. SA101
GCACATAAAATGTTTCACAATTTTGGTGTAACATGCTGCGCGCGCACCCTGCGCACCCTGAATTTCCAACACTGGTGAAATGTCGTCCGACTATTATAATTTTCAGGAGTTTTGAGAATCTGACATTACCTCACGTGACCAACGTGAGTCAAGAAAATTACGCGACCGTGATAAATTTTTTTTTGTTTTTTAAGCATAACCTTTTTCATTTTTTTAATAAAAACACAAAATAATAATGAGTAAAAGGAAAACTTACCCAGTTTCTTTAATAACTCTTGGCCATTTGAAATAAATTTTACATTTTGGTGTAAACATTCACAATTATTTACAAACGTTTAGATATTTATTTAACACTGTTAGTGAACTGATAATTTTATTGTTGTAAAATTATATAAAAGTTATCTTTACTTGTTTAAATTTTACATCTTTAAATAATAAAAATACAATTCTTAAAATACAAATATAAATCATAAAGAAATATATAAATATATAATCTATATATTGTATGGAAGCTTATAGACTTCCCAGAAAGCATTGATCATAATTAAAGATAACTTCTTAATTATAAATAATATAAATAAAAATAATAATATGATTATATTCCCCACAATATAACATAACAATATAATATCCACTTTTCTTAATAAAAATAATAATGATAATAATAATAATAATATGTATAATTCTTCACCAAAAATCCCGATTGCCAAGTAACTTAAATTAAACGATAAAATAAAATGAATTCCTCTTACCAAATATGGTAATAAAATTAAATGCCATTTGTGTGACATATTATTTCGAAGTTTGTTACATCTGGTTTTCTTTTTAAGGCATCTGCTAGTGCTTGATGATCCACCATCCATTGACTTAAGTTGGGCTATTAAAAATATGTCTTGTTCTGGTTTAGAAAGAGCTTGAAAAGATTCCCTTAATTCTGCAAATTGTTCCTTGGGAATTCTTGAAGAACAACCACAGTCACATCCTTTTTCTAAAAAAATAATTGCTTTTTCATATTCATTAGAACCATTATGTTTGTTAATTTTGTTACTGTTACTTTTCATATACACTTATCCCTATATATAATTTTATAATTTTGTGTTCAGTTTGTATGTTTTTAAACTTGAAATTGGTCCTATAATTAGGTGGAATAAATATCAAGAATATATTAATTGGTGGAAAATATGATCATTGAGTAATTCATGAAAGAATCTTTCAAGAAATTTTGACAACTGGTTTTATCTCCAGACTTTAATTAACCTATCACCATTAATCAAAACAAGAAAAAACAAATTGGTAACTCCATTTCATTATATGGTGCATAACCTCTAAAGACCTCCTAAATTTTGTGCAAAATTTAAAAGTATAGAACTCAAGAACTACCTTTATATTTAAAAAATCTGGCTCTATTAGTTGATAGATAAGGTCTTTAGCTTTAATATAATAGAGAGATTTTTTCAAAAGAATCATTCGTTATTGAGTTCTATTCTTTTTTAGCACATGCATTTTACTATGTTCATGAAGAATTTGGCAGCGAAGATCTCTGCCAAAATTAGAATATGTTTGTATATCATTTCTAGATTTGTTCATCCCAGATTTAAGTTACACGAACGTGATTTTATTTTATTTTTTAAAAAAATTATCTTTAATCTTTTCACAATGCCTCCTAAATGTCAAAATGATCATTTAAAAATTGTAAGAACTCTAAAACACAAAAAAAATTAAAAAAGACCAAAACTTATTTATCCTAATCCATTGTAAGTACTGGTGCAAGTGGAAGCTTTAGATGTTAATTAAGCAATTGCATTATTGGCAGTTTATTACAACAATAGCATGAAGTTCATGCAAAACAAATTACAGGTATATGACTTATATCATGATTATATTACCCCAATCGAAACTTTATATAATTCATATTTAATGATCTTTACTTTTTTTTATTGGGATTGATGAAGGTGTGCTAAATGATTCACATTGCTTGTCATGTTCTGGATTTTTCCTTTTGTATTTCCTATGTGCATGTGAATCAGAAAGGGAGATATCATTTGTATGGTCACAAATTGTCTTCAATGTGAACTAAAATGAGATGAATACAACAGTGAGATGTTATATATATTAATTAATGACAATGGGTATATAGTACCTTGATGTTTGACATAAGCACATAAAAACCTTCAAGAATTGCAAGTGACTTCAGGGTATTGGGCATCTTGATTTGGGAAAGTCTTCCAAAGCATAACACATTCCTGGCATTACAGTCCATTCCATAGATTTCATAGGTCCACCCTTAACATGAGAACAAAAAAGTAAATCATTTACTAAAATTTTTAAGGTTTAATTACTATATTTACTTGCTTACCTCATGATTGAATTCCAAGAACGTATGTGTGGTGAAGATCATCTCTGGGTGCATTAGGATTTGTTTAAAAAAATTATATAAAACATCACGCATAGCTACAGCAAGATCAACCCAATCTTCAAAAACTTTTTTACAATGGACAACTGGGAGACCACCACTCCTAAGACCAATGATGGCTTCAAGGTTATTAACACTATTTTTCAAAGTACCCCAAAAATTGCATTTTTGGCCTATGTGTGCATGGAGAATTATTGAATGCCCTTCATTTCTTTGGCAGGCAGAAGCTCAGCAAGTGATTTCCCCCCTATAAAAATTGTGAGAAAAAGGAATTATCACTTGAAGATTCAACTAACATATTCTTGTCTATACTTACACATCCATTTTTAGATCATGTTTGTCCAAAAATCCTTTTGCCAACATATTCAGAAATGAATTATCAAAGTCGGCTTCTGAAATAGGAAGTTTGAGATCTTTCAAGTTTTCAGCACTGTGATAGAAGATTGTAAGAATTAAATAAACAAAGAGGTGTGAAGTAATCTGTATTGCTTAACTCACTATGTGATGATGGTCCATCTTAAACTCATAATAATTTCTTTATCCTCATTTGTTAACTTTATGCTTTGATTTTTTTCTATGGTTTCCAGAGTCAAATTATCAATTGTGTTGATGATATTTTCATCATCTTTCTTTATTATCTAAAAATACAGTGTGTGTTAGCAATGTTTTAAAAACAATATAACAGACAAATCTTTTTATCAACCTTTTCTACTTCATCAAAAAAGTATTCAACAATATTCGGTATGTTTGACTCAATTAATTTCACGTCTCTTTTAAAACTCTCATTAATTTCATCCCAATCTTCTTTTGAAAAAAAAGATTTTATTAATGTATCTTCAGTTAGATCAAGAATGTTCCAGTATGCGAGACTATAAGAGAAAAAATTTCATGATTAAACACAATCACTAAACCCATAACATCTGACAAATCAGAAAGCATTTATGAGCCTCAGGGATTGTCTTTACATATCTTGCCAGTTCATTTCCAACATTAATACCACTACAGAGGAACCATGATCGATGAGTTGTTGGTTGATGTTCTTCTATGTGTTCTATGAAATGATTATCATCATTATCATTACTAATGTGATCATTATAAACCTTGCCATTACCTTCTTTGTCCATAAAGAATTTATCAATTTCATCTACATGTTCCTCTTCATGATCTTCATATTTATAAGCGAATGTGTCATAATCTTTATGAACAGATGACATTCTTGACATGATCTGTAAAAATTATTAGGTTAAATGTAGAAAAAAGCAATTTTTTGATCAGTACACGAAATATGTTACCTCCAAATAATCTGAAGCCAAATCCTTCTCTAGTGGTGTACTTTCATCATAATTCACTGGGTTTAATTCTCTAAGTTTCATACCAGTTGGTTCTCTTCTCTAAAGGAGACCATCATATAGAACATGTTCATTATAAATCATTATTTCCTTCAGTTCAATATAAATATTACCTTGTAAATATTAGGTGGAAAATTTTGACATTCTGGAGTCTTACACACTTGTTCCATTGGTCCAAATTCTATATTATAATATGCATAACACCCCTGTTTGGCTATTTGGTGAACAGCCTTTCTTCCCTCCAACTGCAATAATAAGTTTAGATAATGAGCTTTTATGATATGATAAAGATTTTAATCATAACTTACCTTTTCCATTTCTAATTCTAGCATATTCAATTCAGATTCCATTTTTGTTGAAGTAATCTGATCTCTTAAATGCCATATTCTTTTATTTTTGCTATTATTGGCAATACCCTAAATAAATAGAAAATCAATAATGTTTAATAAAGATAAAGTCTAAATGATTTATTGAGATGTAAGTGGGAAGAAAGTCCACAATAAGCAGTGGGCACCATGGCCCTCCCCAAGTGGCATTACAGGCAAATGAGTTTAGCTTAAGGGAAGTTTTCTTATTCAGGCACTACAGGCTGACTCTACGTTTCCATGACCACACGCATACTGGGCTACCTGTCAATCTTGTTACATAAAACATTATATCATATTGTTTTATTATCATCATATTAAGAATTATATTAATTTTTATTTTCTTTTTTCAAGGTTAAACCAAGTGAATGATCTTGTTACACAATCAACCATCAAGGAAAAAAACAAATTGACTTTGGCAATGTTCATTTACTAATAGAATTAATTATTATTATATAATGCTTGGACATAAGAATCAAAAGCTCGTAACCAATACCAATTGGAATGAAAAAATAACAACAATATAATCAATAAAACAAAAAGAAAGAAAGAAAAAAAACCAAACAAAAAAAATATCAACAACAACACCAAAAATAACAAATAATAATAATAATAATAATAATAATAATAGCAACAAAACACAAATATTCCACCAAAACTGAACAATCAATCTCAATATGAATACACCAGGGATATTCAATCAATTCAGTAATATCAAGGTAATACAATCCAAGGGTTCCACTCCCAACACAAATTAAATTATGATCTAATTTGTCAAAAGGAAAGTATATCATGCTTAATGGCTCAAAATGTTAATCAATTACAAATATATAGAATCATTATTATTATTAATTATGCACACATATATATGATTGTTTGATGTTACTTGAATAAAAAAAAAAGGAAAGGAAAACATATAATCGTGTAGTTTTCTGCAATTTGAATTCCCATGAGAATATTCAACATCCGCCAAAATTAAAATATCCGAAATTTACAATTTTGGCGGATGTTGAATATTCTCATGGGAATTCAAATTGGCGGATGAATTTTGGCGAAAAACTACAATTTCTCTAAAGACTATAAATTTTTTGATTTTAAATTGTTTGCATAAAGATTTTACATACATAATCTTCAATAGAAAATTTAAAATAAAATATTCTATTTATTATAACAAAGATACAGTAAACAATAAATCAAAGTATACAATGTGTATATAAACAATTGATTTCAAAATAGTTAAACATCCACAATATACACATATTTTGCATCATGTGCAAATAGTTTAAATGCAAATTATATGCGTAATTTGCCAATTTCTTGATGTTGATTATCCATGCAAAATCCATCTTCTTTATGAACTGATCTTTCCAAAATTGCATTTCGAATTAGCTAACTGGCTTTACTAGATCCCTAGCTAGTCGATTCACTCAGAGACCATATTAATTTCCAGTCTCTTCCCGACCACTTTGAGAATGGCTTACTCAGGGCCATCTCTAATCTCCTCCACCACCTTAAATATGTTATCAAATCGAGATGGTACAGATTTGTGAACCAACATCTTTAAGAAAGTTTTATCTTCTGAAATTGGTTCATGGTAGGGTTTTCATCTGATTTGTTTTGTCGAATTTGGACAAACCAGATTCACATTCATTAGTGGAGGGAGTTTTGAATTTGGATGCAATTTTTTTAACCTTTTTGGAGATAGCAGGTCTATTTATGTGTTTTTTTTGTAGTAATTTATTAGACTACTCTGTCAACACACCATTTGGTCATGAAATAGCATCAGGAAATTAATTTAGCGTAAACTTGCATAAATCTTACGATGCTGACGTAATATTGTGTAAATCTTACAGTGCCGACGTAAGTTTTACACTTTTTTATTATTAAACTTACAATTGACACGTGTAAAATTTTTTTATATTTTCCAGATGAGTCTATTTTATTGCTTGTCCAAGTTTAAATCACTAATTCTATATTTTATTTTCGTTATTGAATCAAAAATAGGCATGTTTTGATTATTAATATTAATATTAAAATCTTATGACAGGGACACACATATATATATTGGAGTTATTTGCATGCGGAGCATGCAATAATGAAAAAATCAGAATGTTTGTACTAAAATTAGTGAGAGCCTTTCCTGAAATTCCTTTAAGCTTGCCAGTATTATTATTACTAATACTATCATTATCATTATCATTATTATTTATATCTCCTAATCCGCCACCTTTAATGGTTAATTATTATTAGGGTTTCTATTTGAATAAGGTTTATTCGAATTATTGTTTTATTCATTATGAATTTGAGTACGTATTCGAATTATATTGAAAGTTTATTCGAATTAAGATCCATTATTATAGTTATGTAAAAGTAAGATAGAGAGCTAGAGTCTGCTGGCAATTCATCATTAGTTAGTTATAACACGATAAGAAAAAACTGTATGATTAAGTAATAAAGAGATTCCAATATAAAGAAAAAGACAATTTAAATATTTAACCATTGTTATTTTATGTTCTCAAAAAGATTGTTTTATACTCTATTTAATTAAAAGAATTTGTGTGTATTATTGCTTTCTTTATTATTATCTTTTTATACTACTACGAGTATTAATGCATGTTTTTTCTTTGTCATTCTAAGTAATGCATGCAGATGGACTCATCTCAACTAAGTGACTAAAATTCCAGACGTAACATGAATGTTAAGAAACATTTTTTTTATCACCTTAACTGATGGCTCATATCATTACTTTAAATGCAATTCTCTTATAAATTTGTTGAAACGATGTTTAATCATATGCATATATTTCAAAACCTAAAAACATTTGTTAAAACATGGAATCTTGGATTGTTCTCATTTGAAATTTTTTGTCTGTCATAAAAATGATTTAAATGCAAGCATGTTATGCAGCTTATTATTGCTTTACTTCTATAATTATTCAGTGGTTATGATTTTATAAAAAAATAATATTAAATTTTGAGTTGGTTCGAGCTTTATTTTTATCTATTTCAATCCAATATTCGTCATTGGGAGACCTTTCTTTTATATTCCATCCAACTGGATTATAACCACCAACTAATTCTCTTATATTTTTGAGTTACATGATGGCTACAATTTGTTCAATATCACATACATGTATTATAATATTTATCCTTAAATACAAATCTAGAGAATCAATTTGGTACAATGCTTTTTCATTACATAGATCATTTTTGAACTTGAAATTAGAGATTTCATTTGCAAATTTAATAATTTTCTGTTCTTATTTTTGATCTTGGACTGTCTGTTTGGTAATTTTCACCTAATTCAAGGATCATTACCACTAATCAAAGGATAAACAGAAGATTTAAATTTTTAATTAATAAATGGCCATGGCTGTGTACCAAAGGGTTAACATTGGGAAAGTAAGGTTAATAATCCTTCTGCAGATCCCCAAATAAGGTGATGATTTTGCATTTTTTAATATATTTCAGATCCTTTACTAGTGACCCAGCTGTGGCAGTAACCTATCTATATAGTTTTTGAGATATATCAAATTTTAATAGTAATAGGGTTTAAAAACACTTGCTGTAAATGATTGGGCTGGTAGCTACCATTGGTATAAATAGCTTTTGGTAGCTACCATTTGCTGTAAATAATTATGGATGCTGCAAATAGATACAGTTGCCACAAATAGATACTATGGCTGCTGCAAATAGTTTTCAAGATTAATATAATTATGTCATTTAGTATTATTATTAGTCATATTTATTTGTAGCAACCATAAATATTCTATAATGGCAACTACCTATAGTAGTTACCATTGCTGCAAATAACCAATCATGACAAGTGTCTTTAGTAGGTTTAATATTCCATGATCTACATATTGAGCCATGAACTTACACATTCATCACCATTATTATTATAATATAAATATAATTTGTTGACTGGTCAAGTTTAACTTTTTTTTTCTGATTAATTTGATAATTAGAAAATCTGCTCAATTAGTATTATTACTACTATTCATTCACCTTGACCATCTTGATCATTGTGGTTGAAAAGAGGATCTAAATTTATATATTATTTTATTATTACTATTCAGATTTGGAGATAAGTTTGCACAGTCCCATTTTTTCATCCTCTTTCTATCCTTATAAATTAATTGATTATTTTTTTACAAGATAATATAAATTAAATAGATTTTATGTAAATGAAAATAAATAATGTATATAATAATAAAATTAATCTTTTATCTTAAATTTTGAGAAGTGTTGTTGTTAGCTGGATCAGCCGTTGTTAAAGTTTCTACACTTAAAATAGAATGTGCAGAATTATCCAAATTTTTCCCACAATCAGAAACCAAGTGCCATTCTTTTGCATCTTCATATCCTACTCCAAAATCATCCTCTAGAACTTCCGGATGTTCTTGAGCATATCTGTTAAAAACTCTATGTAAACTTTCAATCATTGGATCTCTATACAATGTAATAGCTCCATGTTCTCTATTAATTCTTTCTGTCACTTTGGTTAATTTTGCTTGATTTTTAGGGTGTTTCAAACAATTTTCATTATCTTCCTGATAATATTGTCTTTGTAACCATAGTTTTTGTTGAGTACGTGACATGATATTTGATGGTAGTGGTGGTGAATATTTGAATTGATTTTGTTTTTGTTGTTGTTGTTGTTGTTGTTGTTGTTGTTGTTGTTGTTGTTGTTGTTGTTGTAATTGTTGCAGTAATTGATATTCATCAAGAAGAAGAGGCGGTTCTGATTCACTTGTAAAAGAATCATTTTTGAATATTTTCATATTTTCTGATGTAGGTTCTGTGATGGTGGCAGTGATAGATGATGGTGTTGTCATTGAGAATGTTGATGGTAATGATGAAAAGTTGGACTGATTTTTTAAATTAATATGTTTATCCATATTATTGTTGTTGTTGTTGTTTGAATTTTTTAATATTGCTACTGTCGGTACTGAAGAAGAAGAAGTGTTATTATTATTATTATTATCAACTTTATTTAATAAAGATGGCTTGTTGTTATTATTATCATCTCTATTATTATCATTATCATCTACATCATCATTATCAATATCTTTTTTATCATTATCATCTTCTATTTTACCATTATCATCTTTATTAGCAACAATTTTTTTACCATCGGCTTTAGTATCATCATTATCTTCGTTGCTACTATTAACATTATTGGATATTGTTTTATTATCATTGTTTATTAGTTTATTGGGAATATTATCAGAAAGAACACCATCGGAAGTATTTTTTTCAATTGTAGTTGTTTGTGTGGTGGCAATTGGTGTTGTAGTGGTTGTTGTAGTTGTAACTTCTTCAAAAGATTCTGATGCTTTATCTATTTTATCTAACATGATGATAAATTGATTACTCTTTTTTTTTTATTATAATTTTAATGAGGAAATTTGTTTGTGTATGTTGTGTGCAATTCACACACGTGAAATTCAAATTAACCAATCAGAATTTCATATCCAAACGCCCAAAATTTTAATTATATTAATATAAATTTCGATTTCACGTAGCATATATAAATTTATTTTTCACCAAGGATAGTTACACAAAATCTGGCATAGAATTTATTTATTTATTTATTTATTTACCAAACATTTGTTAAATAAATGAATTTTAGGTTGTAATAAATTAATTTATTTTGTAACTTCATGTATGGCTTCAGCTAAATATTTAACATTTTTTGAAGAAATTCCAGCAATGGAAATACGTCCATCTTTGGTTAAATATACATGAAAATCAGCAGTAAGTTTTTCAACCTAAAAATAATAATAAATTTATCATTTAATAATTTAATTTTTTAAAGAAAATAAATATTTTATTTATTTATTTATAACAAACCTGCTCAGGTTTTAATCCAGTGTAACAAAACATTCCAATTTGATCAGTGATATGATTCCAAGAAATCTTTGATTGAAAATCATTAACTAAATGATGCTTGAGTTTATCACGCATAGTAATAATTCGATTTGCCATAACTTTTACTTCTTCTAACCTTAAAAATATGTATAAGGTATATATATATTCATTTATAATATCATTAATTAATCATTGATTGTTTATTGTTCTTCAACTTACCATTCTTTATTTAGTTCGGGATTGTTCAGTACATAACTTGCAATTCTTGCACCATGTATTGGTGGATTAGAATACATGGCTCTAATTAGTATTTTAAGTTGTGAATCAATTGCAGCCTTTTCTTTTGAACTTTCAGAAATAATTGAAAATGCACCAGCACGTTCTCCATAAAGCCCCATATTTTTAGCAAATGATTGTGCTAAAGCTACCCGATGATCATCAGTTATAAATTTACGGATAGCATAAGCATCTTTATCAGTGTCTCCTGATGCAAAACCTTGATAGGCCATGTCAAAAAATGGAAAATGTTCACGTTGCTATACATACATACATATAATTTAAACAAATGGTTTGCTATATAAATAAAATCAAATTATATATATATATATATATAGTTTAAATACTTTTATAATTTCAGAAAGTTCATCCCATTGTTGTTGGGTTGGATCTACTCCTGTTGGATTATGTGCACAGGCATGTAACAAAAAGATTGAGTTTTTTGGTGCATTCTAATCATACATGTTATTATTATTAATAGTAATAATTAAATAATCAACAAAAAACAATAAAGAAGCACATTATTATTATTTGATTAATTAATCAATTAATTAATACCTGAACATCCTCTAGCAATCCATTAAAATCCAATCCATTGGTTGATTTATCATAATATCTGTATGAATCTATTTCTAAACCAGAATCTTTAAAAACAGCATTATGATTGCCCCATGTTGGTTTAGGTAAATAGATTTTTTTAGCATGTGGATAATATCTAGATAAAAACACTCCTCCAATTCTAAGAGCTCCTGTTCCTGAAATCGATTGAGTGATTGAAATCTATAAAGGAAATGCGTTTCAAGTTAATTATATTTTTAAAAAAAATCCCAATGAGCAAAAATTCATCAGCTTACTTACTAATCCATCTTTTAAAGGTTTGGAATCTTTACTATAAGCCAAAAGAGCTGCACCTTGAGTAAAGCTAGAAAGACCAGTAATTGGAAGATATTCCTTATCAAGTCGATCTTCAAGTATTTTTTTCTCTGCCTTTAAATAACAAATAATAAATAAATAAAAATTTTTTTGACATAATAATTCATCAATGGAGATTAAATATTTTAATTTAATTAAACCTTTCTGACAGAATTCAAAACATATGGCTTCCCATCATCATCTCTATAGGCACCAACTCCCAAATTCATTTTTTGGGGATTGGTATCTTTTTTATAAGCCTCTGTAATTCCTAAAATCGCATCAGGTGGGCCTTTTTTACACAATTGATTTTGTAATAAAATGATGATAATAGTCAATATATATATATATATATATATTATGTATCAAAATTTTAATAAACAATTTTATAAACCAAATTTAACCTTGAGGAATATGAGCCCAACTAGTAATAAAAGCACGATGCGTTATAGACGACTTTATTATATTGTTGCAACCATTAAATAAAAAAAGACCACATGAAAATTTGTTAGAAACCATTTTTTTTTTTTTAAAAAAAAATCTCAATTCGAAAAAAAATTTTTTCTAAAAAATAATAAACATGTAAGTAGTATGCATCATTAAAACTAGATCAACCAATTAAATTCACATGAATTCTATTTTTTGGTTTATTAAATAATCGAATAAACGTTTAATATAAATAGTCATTGTTTACTAAGCAAATTGTGCATTAATAAGAAAATGCTCATTGAAAATGATTTGTATAGCACTCTAAAATATCACGTCGGACTGATTGTTATTGATAATTTTATGTATGATGATGATGTTTAAAAAGACAAATTAAAATTTTTTAGAAAAAGTTGCACTTGGAGCTATTTTAAGATACCATGTTTTAACACATCTTGGGAACTTGGGAAATGTTGCCCATTTGTTCTCATAATTATTTATCTAATATTCATGGAGAATTAATACAAAACGTAAAAAATTTTCACCCACAATTTGCATAATATTTTAAAGAAATCAAAAAAATATAGGAATTTCCTTCATTTATTCAATATTTTGTCGGGTTTCCTTTTGAATCAATTACAGCTTGAACCTTTTGAGGAATGCTATCTACTAATTTTTGCAAATAATCAGGACAAAGATTAGCCCACTCATCCATTAGATAAGAAACCAATTCATTTGTATTTTTTGAAGGAGCAATAGTAGTAGTTCGATCTTAAATGCTTTTATTGCACAAATTACTTGTGACTGAGAATGATTGAGTGCACCAGCAATGTCACAAGTGCTTTTACTTGCTTCCCAACGTCCAATTATTCTTCCTCGTTAAAAGCCTGTCAATTGAGACATGATGTTTTAATTAAAATAAGTATTATTATATGATTATTATTTTTTTTTCGCGTGTTTTGATAACTGTGATTCTTTGATAAGTCGGATCACCATGCTCGGACACTCATGCCCAACTTATCAAGTTTATCTGCATGCTTGCCACCAAAACTATTGACAAATTCCATACAGGTTAAAACAAGCTAATTCAAATAAGAAATTGCAAACCAAGAAGCACAGAAAGTTACATGTGAATGAAAAGTAAACGAATTACTTTTTTAAACTGGATGTTTTGTTTTTACACGTTCGAAGAAACCATCAAATTATTATTAGCTTATCAAAATAGTAATAGTATCTATTTAGAACCCATCATCAAAAAATTTATGTGTACTCTACACTCTGAAATAAATTACAATATACACATTTGGCTACAACAAACATTTTATCTTAATGGTTGACAATATGAAAGAGCCATTAATAAAGAAGCGACGCAGAGTCTCGTAAATGTCCAAAAATACCAGCCATCATGGTCGAGTTGAAAGAATTAAGACAGTATATATATGATTGACAAGAAGCTTTGAAAATAGGAACAAAAAATTCTAAAGATGGGAGAAAGAAGAATATTTGCTGGATTCAGTCAGCTGTTAATGAAGCTCTAGTGAATGGGATCTAAACAAAGTTTGAGACAGTACGGAGATATCGTAAAAGCAAAGTTAATAGATGATGAAATTTTTCGTTACATGAAAAAATAATTAAATATATATTTATAATGTCTCTTTTTTTTTGTCTCCATCAACCAACCAATAAATAGTGGTAACCAGAATGCTGTAAAGAATTGTTTGTCGAATCATATGGTGTGCAACATAACACTCTGAGATTATATATTGTATATGTTGCAAATAATGTGAAACAATTTGTCTTCATTTTTATCAAGTTGGTTAACATTAACTGTTTGCGATGTCTTATAGTTATATATCAATAAGCACAAATCACGTATACATAACAAAATTAAGTTATATACAATTTCATTAGTTAAAACTTTGGTTTAATAATATTAATTATTATTTGTTTGATTGTTGTCTTTATTATTATTGTCTTAACATTACATTTATAAAGGTAGTCTAACTTCAAGTTAAGATTTTCTTGACAAAAAGATATATCAAAAGAAATGTATTGAATTTATGCAAAATGAGCAATCATTAATACAAGGGACTTTCTTCTTTTCCAATTTGTCCTATAAAATTATATAAAGTAGGTCAGAAAAAAAGGGAGGAAAAAAAGGAAAAGGAGGCCGAATAAAAAAAAAAATGAAAACAAAAAAGAACACGACGCCATTTAATGTTGATTTAAACGGGATGATTGATTCAGTCATGATCAGGGATGCTAAATTGTTCGTCAGTTCAACTTAGGTTCGGCTCAATCAGTTTTAAAGTTCAAGCAATCAAATTCGAAATACAAGTTACGTAATATAGTTATATAAATTTCCTTAATCATTACAATCAGATACGTTTGAATATAAAGCAGCGGTTAGCCACGCTATCACCAAACTAAAATAAATAGCTTTGCTATACGATTTTTTACAAGTAGAGAGTTGTGCTCTACTTCTAATCAATTTATAAACACATGATAAATAATATATTTTCAAAGGTATGACTCCTTTATCCTTAAAATAAATAAATGCTTACAATTTTGGTTTACGTGACTCTGGATCTTCTTTTGGCCTTCTTGGCAGATGTCTTGCTCTAGAAGGTCTTTGTGGATTTGTACTACTGTTAGCGTTAGTATCTTTTGTAGTTTTGTTAACATTAGTTCTTTCAGGGAGTTCTCTGGAAGTGGAACCTAGATTCAGATCTCATGTGTCGAGATCTTAAACTTGACATCGTTTTTGATGATTATTGTTTTTAGAATGATTTGGAATTTTATTATAGTTTTTTTAATGTCTCTTATTTATTAAAAATGATTTAAAATGATTGGTTCATTTGAAGCATTTACAAAATTGGTAACTTCCGTTGTATAGTGCACGCCACAATAATCCATCAAATAAAAATTGACCAACTTTAAAACCTAAAAAGAAAATATTGTGTGCTTATCAAAAAATTATTGGGACGATATTTGATAGGTTTTGACTAGTTCTACACTCTATCGTCGAGACAATTAAAAAATAATTATTGGTTCAGGAGTTATAAGCTTTTGAAAATTATGTTATATAAAATTTTCCAAATTTGTAACATGTAATTTTGGCCCACCTCAAGTCACACATAAAAATAGATTTTTTAATTCCGGTAAATCACGTGATATAATTCACCCATAAAAAAAATTTCGCGCGTTTTCTTTGATAATAATAATTGCATTGAATTTATGAATATAAAATAATCCCATTCAAATTTTTTGTTTGAAGTTTCTCTTGAAGGACCTTTGACTTGTTGTGCTAGACATATCTTAGCAACCCAAGATGATTTTAAAAACCAAAAACCCTTACTTCAAGAATTAATTGAAGAGAGAGGACATAGAGCCATCTTCTATCCAAAGTTCCACTGTGAACTTAACTACATTGAAATGTATTTGGGGGCTGCTAAATGATATGTTAGGCAACATTTTAATTATACATGGAAAAGTCCTCAAGAGAATGCCCCCAATGCTTTTGATTCTATATCACTGAAACAAAATTAGAAAGTATGTGGTGAGAGCCTCAAGATTTAAGGATTGTTACAGAAAAGGATTAACAGTACTACAGGCCGAATATATTGTAAAAAAATATAAGTCACATAAAAGGATTCCAGAGAATGTGATAGATGAAATAGATGAATTAAACTAATAATATTTTTATTTTTGATCGACATCTTTAATCGTGCCATGTTACCTCAAATTTTTTTAACATGAAAGTAATAAAAAAAATTCAAAATTTTTTTGTGAATTTGAAACATTTTGTGCAGCATTTGATGGGTTATAGTGGCGTGCACCGTACTAGCGTTGTGTTTTTTAAATCTGAGGTAAGTAAATCATTAATATTAGTATTTAAATATTATGATAGCAGCAACATTGTGCGAGCCGCAAACGCGAGTTCCCAGTCAAATCCACGTAATGAACCGACTTAGAGGTTGGTCCCGCGCGAAAATTCTTTAACCGGGATCAAATTGATAACACTTCCGTATAATACTAATACTGATCGATTTTGACCCCGGTTAATTTAATCACGTGAAAATTTTAACCGGGTCCTTCTTTGTTCAGTGACTAAATGAAATGTACCACGTTAGTATTGTTCCGCAGAGAGTTTCTAAATTTGACAAATCTGACTAGTTACATGACACGCTCCGATTGAAACCAAATACAAATTCAATATTAACCATCTTAATTCATGAGCTTTTTTTAATAAAATGACATAATGTAACACTTATGATCATTAATTTGATATATATAAACTGATAATGTAATTAAAAAATTTGTCTCCTTTCTCCTTTTTATGTGATAAATCCTCCTTTACCACTTCTCTGTCTATTTGCCAGACTCAACTAAATTCCTTAGTTGTCACATATTTTGTATAGAATCACCAATATGTGTGATGATAGCATATGATAGATTTGGCAATTGACCAGAGTCTATTGGCATATCATATTAACCATATTTAATATTTTATTAATGCTAATAGACCAGATCAGGTCCTGGTGTGTTGCCAACCCTGGCACATGGTATCAATCTTTTCTTATATTATCATCAATCAGCTCATCTTTTTCAACTTCAACTTTATGCTCTTTGTTTCCAACTTCACCAACAGCTTCATCTCACTTATCTTCATTGAATCTAACCATTACTTTATCCTCAGCATCATCATATAGATATTTCAATCATTTCTTCCGAAGTATCATTGCTATAAATAAAAAAATCATTGTCATCAGTGCCTTCATATTCTAAACTAGAACCTGTATTATTATTATTCATGTCATTATTCAATTAATTAATTTACTAGTGTTAATAATTTTTTTTTGTTTTATTAGCAAAGACTTTTAACTTCTTCAAGTTTATCAATATATTCATTAGGTTTACCAGGTTAGAGTATATTGATAAATGATAATTAGAATAAACAAATTTTCTATTTATGTTGCAATAATCCAAGCTCTACTCCTCCTTTCAATATTGCCTAACTTCTTCGAAATACCTATAGAAACATCAATAAATAACCAACCCATTACAAAAAGAAAAGATAAACAAAAACATGAGGAATGGAAGAAATGTAACAATATCTAACCATCATACATATTATAATTAGCTGGTAAAACTAAAGCCAATGCAATATCATACCAGCATTAGATAAAGAATACCAGAAATAAAAGCACAGTCGCACTTCGCAGAGGTCACTATTATATTCCCCACTCTGAAAAGCTGTTCACGATTTTATTAAAGGTAAAAATGAAAAGAGAATACCAGTTCGTACACATAAAGGTGCACATTATACTGTGCACTATTATACTAATTATGGACACAATGCTGTACAAGATTTCTTCTTTATATTTTTAAAATTTTTTAAGATATGACACAAATAGTTGACGATTCATCAAAAAATCTTCAATCAAAAGGCAAAGGCAGACAAATTGATGAAGAGTCTAATATTGCATCTATAAATACATCTATATCTACATCTACAGATTTGATTAAACCTGTTGATTCTTCTAACACAACTGTAAAAACAGAAGCAACAAATGTAGATTCAGAAAGTGAAACAATTAATGCAAAGAAAGAAATTATAAATGCCAAAAAGGTTGATGATGAGTATCAACTTAAAGCTATTGAATGGCTAGATCCAAATGTTGGTAAACTACGAAAATTAAAAGTTATCACTCAGAACGGTAATACTTGGAACTCTTTCTTTTTATGATCTATTTTTTTCGAAAATTTACGATTTTTTGAATTTTAATTTTTATAGAAAATGGCCCATGTCCACTATTAGCACTATGTATCCTATTTATTTTACAAAGGAAAAACATTATACTATATTTATATTATTATTTTTTAACAATAAAAAAATTGTCATTGAAATATATAAGGCAATGTTTTATTATTACGTGGTGATATTGAAATCAAACCGTATGATCGACCAACTGTAACTTATGATTTTTTGGTAGAGTTATTGGGTGATTATTTATTAAAATCGGTTCCTGATGGTGAAGCACAAGTTAGTAAATTTTTTTAAAAAAGAATCATAATTCTATTATTTATTCAACATAGAAAGTGTTGATTAATTGACTTGGGATTTCTTTAAAAAAAAAGATTCAAAAAATATTACAAATAAAAAGCGAAAAACATCAAAAAGATGAAATAAAGAATCAATTAAAAAACCAAAAGGATTCGAAATATGACATGAAAGATGAATCAAAAGACCAAGCAAAAAATCAAGAGGACGTGAAAGATAAGCTAAGATATCAAGCAAAAGATCAAAATGACATGAAAGATGAATTAAAAGACCAGGCAAAAGATCAAAATGATTTAAAAGATGAAATTAAAGAGGAAGAAAATCTAGATAAAAAATTAGAATCCTCAACAATAACAACAACAAATTATATTAATAAAGAAAGTTCAAATAATGTAGATTCTGAGCAACTTGAAGACAATAATCACGACCAATCATCTAAAGAAGATATAATAATAGGGAAAACCCCCGAAATAACTCGACCATCACTACAAGATTATCATCACACTCTTAACACCGCATTATCTATTATTCCATCTTTACAAACAGGACTAGATGTTAATGTTAGGTTCAATACGATTCACGGATTTGAACCTACAGCCGAATTGTCAGTGTTTGATGTGTTTGATGTGGATTTGGTTCATGGATGGGTAATTGACCCACAAGAAATTGATTTTTGGGATGTTGTGGTGGTGAAATGTGGTAGTTATAATAAAGCAGTTGAGTGTGTTGTACGTGGTGATTCTGTTAGTAAAGGTGTCGTGGTGGAAAGTTCTGGTGTTAGTGGTAGCGACAGAGTCAATAATGATTATTCAGGATATTTTGATGACAACAATGATAAAAACTTGGATACTGATGATAAAAATAAGATAAGAGATGGTAATTAAATATTGTTTATGATAATGATATGTATGTAATATATAAAATGTTGTTATTATTATTATATTTAGCCTTGATTACATCTCAATTTTTGGAATCTACTGCGACCCAATTAACATACCATGGATTATTATCATTATCAGAAACTTTACCACCAGGCCATATATGTGTATTATTCAGGAACAATCATGTGAGTTAGCTTCTTTTATTCTTCATCATCAAGATAATAAAGAAAATAATAAGAAAATAATATATTTTTAAATAAAGTTTTCAACGCTTTATAAACATCCAAAAACTTTGACATTATATGTGTTGGTAACTGATGCGGGATTTGTTAATGAGAGAACAGTTGTTTGGGAATCATTAATCGATGTTGACCAATCATCATCTGAATTTGTCAATGCACATTTTGAAAAGTGCGAAGCTGTCGGTGGTGATTATGTGGATGTTGATGACAATAACCATAATGATTCTGATGTATTTGGTGGCGATCAGGAGTAAGTAATAATAAAAGTAATAATATTAACATAACAATATATATATAATGATTAATACTCAAAAAATCATGGTTTAATTAATTAATTGTAATAATAGTTATGCACTTGCTTTAAGTCTTCAACAAGAAGAAGAAAGAGAAGCTGAATATCGTCAACAGAAAAGACAACAGAAAAAACGTGAGCAACAACAACAGCAACACCAGCAACAACACCAACAAAAATCATCATCAAGACAAGAATTTGTTGATGACGAATTAATAGAATATGATGGTAGAACAATGATAAAACAAAGAAAAAACAATAATAACAACAATGATGATAATGATAATGATAATGATGATAATGAATCACAAGTATCATCAAAAAAGAAAAAGGAATGTATTGTATCATAATAACGCCACTATTAATATTTATTTATTTATAGACTTTGTTTTATTTGAAAAAATATTTTATAAAGTTGTAATTAAAATATCTTTAAATATAGTTGTATTTGTAATTTTATTTTCCAAAATATATATGTAATAAATAATAATGGTAATTATATATTTATTTATTTATCAAAATGTTCATTATTACAAGTCTAAAATTGAAAACCACTTCCGAGGTCACCTGACCAAACTTGTTTTTTAATCTATAACACAAGTTTTTTAAACTAAGGTGCAACAATGAGTTTTTGTCGAAATACAGATTTAAATATGGCGCGCCGAACAGGACCTTTTGACCTGTTCGGCGTTCCATATTTAGACATCAAATGGTGCGTGAGAGCCATTCAAAATTATGACAGCTTTGAAAATGTCAAATATATTAATATGTGTAACATTGAGTTGTCCCCTAATATTCATTTCGTGTTGTCTTTGTTCTTTTTCTTTAGCTTTTTCAACTACTGATGATGATGAAATGAAATTTGATTAATGGGAGTTAAATTATTGGAACAGTTTGATGCGAATTTTATATCCAGAAAGTCCGACTTAGAGATTCCCAGATTTTATGTGGCAACAAACATCAAATTATGCATGCAACACTTGGTAAATTATACAAATTATGCACTATATTTTTTATTAGGCATAATGCTGAATTTATAAAACCATTTGTATTGGGAAAAAAATACCTTTACACAAAAAAAAAGTTAGATGCAATAGTAAAAAAATCTGCATTATTTCTTTTGGATTTTTTTCAAAAAATTTCGGAAAATTCAAATAATATAAATGTTCCAAAGTTTATATTTATTGGCAACTTTTCATCAGGAAAATGGGTACAAATATTATGCGTATATAATACACAATTGCAGGGATTAAGCATATAATATATGTACAATTTGCATACATAAAAAAATATGCGTTTTGTACGCATATTATATGCTTAATCCCTGCAATTGTGTATTATATACGCATAATATTTGTGCCCATTTTCCTGATGTTAATATGGAAATTACAATGAAAGCACCACCATCAGGATATCATACTACAAACCACCCAAACATAAAACCTTTTGTGATTATGAAGCTGCAATAATAATAAAAGAGAGATTGACGATTGTGTGTTAATATATGCTTATGCATATCATTATGAATGTTTTCAAAAATTAATTTTAATTCGTGATAGAAGTACAGTCAGACCTCCATAAGTGCATCCCCTTGGGACTGAGGGACAGCGAACAGGAGAGAACGTACTGGGAACACAAAATTAACAGGAGGGAATACAAAAATTTAACCCATGCAATTTTGTTGATTGACCAATTAAAATCGTGAATTTGATAACGTAGAAATAAACATACGGGCCAATTTTTTTGATCGACATCCTGTGACATTTAAAAATTGATTATTTTTATATATATATTAAAATCACAAGTCATCATACACGAATCTATAACGCACATAATAATCACTCTTGTGTTCCTAAGATATTCTCCTACGACCTTTAAATATAGCATGGTGCCAATCATCTATAGACATCAAATGCTGCGTCATTTGGTGAAATTTTTTCATGAGAATCATTCCTTTTATGGAACCGCGATTTTTTAACGCGATTTTTTTTAATTCAA